>PVJC01006027.1:0-15984 GCA_004026665.1 Murina feae | reverse complement strand
GCCATGGAGGCCCCCAGGGTGGAGGCAGGTGGCTGGACCTGTGGCAGAGGCTCTGCGCGGGGGCAGAGGATGCTCAGGCATGACCCCGAGGGGGTACCCACTTCAGGCCCCCGCCACTGAGCCTCTGAGGTCGCGTGGGCCCAATTGCTCTATTCCCAGGCCTCGCAGGGCCGGGCTGGGCTGCCAGTTCCCGGCCTTGTGGCTGGCTGCTCACCGCTGTCTGGAACCACTGTGGGCACGATTGCTCTATTGCCAGCCCCAGCCGAGGGCTGGGCCGGCTCTCACCCAAGACCACCCAGAACAAACCACTGGCATGATCACTCTATTCCCAGGCCCAGGCTGCAGGGCCGGGGCCTGGGCAGCCAGCTCCTGGCCCTGCTGCCAACCGCCACTGCCCTTAATCGACTTCCAGGGCACACACAGGCGGAGGCCAGGCCTCCACCTGTGCATGGGCCAGCGCGATCTCTCTATTCCCAGCCCCATCTCTCTGTTGCCAGCCCCAGCCGCAGAACCGGGGGCCTGGGCAGCTGCCCGGCCCTGCAGCCGCCGCCACTGTCCGGAACTGACCGCCAGAGCACGCAAGGGCAGAGGCCAAGCCTCCGCCCTTCATGCTCTGGCGTGATTGCTCTATTGCCAGCCCAGGCCTCCGCCACCTTGGCTGGGCTAATTTGCATACCATTGTTCTGATTGGCTGTTGGGCCTCCCGAAGAAACAGTTAATTGTACTATTTCACTTTTATTAGTTTAGATTATTAATCAAATTCTATAGTGATAAGCATTTTGTCTAGAACTTTTGTTCTTATGTTTTAGAATATTTAAGTATTATGACTGTATATCTCAAATCAAAATTCAAAAGATGTGGTTTAAAATGTTAATATGGTTATGAGGACAAAGGGACTGTATATTTTAAATCTGTTTAGTTCTTCCAATATCTAAGCTATATGATTGTCATCCAACCACCATAGAGAATTATGATTCCATCTTCAGTTTATTCCTCTTAGATAGTAACATTTCTTATGTTAAGTTATTACAGAAATGAACTATAGGGAATTTTTTATAGGAATTTGATTCCTATAAAAAAAACCATTTCCTGTAGTTCATTTCTGTTATTTCTGTTATAGGGAATTTGATTCTACATTCGCAGAGTCACAGAGATAACACTATACCCTTCCACTTAAAATTAAAAGGCTTTTGCACACCTTGTTGGAAGCACTGACCATAAATATTGGTTTTATAAAATTGAAATAGAAGTTATTTTCCAAAGCCAGTAGACAACGTGGTGTCTCTCTGAAGAGCATTGTAGTCTTTTTAAACACAAGTGTCCTCAACTTTAAGTCTCTTACTGTGATGTCTTATCTTCGCATGTGGTTCCCTTCATCTTTGGCCTTAGTCCAGTTTTCTTTCATTTGGGGATGATGCCACTTTGTTTTCTTTAATCAGTTTGGCCAATAAATGCCTAAAATATATTTTATTATACTTAATTGCACTAAGAAATTGAACTTTGATTACAATTAAGTAGAAAATATCAAATATGATATCATTATTATAGCATAAGTTGGTTCAGCATCTGTGTTATATTACATTATCCAAATACATGAAACAATCAAATTTCTGACTTGGCCATCCCTTGCAGGCAATGATATGCTGTTTCTTGCCAGTTGATATCTGTTTTATTGTTATTGTTCTCGTCCATGGATCAACCTTACAATTCCATAAATGCTGGCAAACTCCCAGTGGTTTCCTATATTCCTTATTTGTTACATTATTTCAGATTAAGATATTACAAAAGGGAAGGAAGGAAAAAAGGAAGGAGGGAAGGAAGGAAGGAAGCTCTCTCAAACCATTTTAAATCACGATTTAGGTAATAGCTCAAACCCTAGGCCAAAAATAGCCAGTTTGGTTTTTTAATGACCTGTCTTTTTCTTTAAGGTAATAAATTTATTGCTTCACTTTGACTATGGAAAACAGGTTAGGGTACATAATTTTGACGTTTACCCTAATTGTAAAAGTTTCACCCTGGCCTGTTTTGCTCAGTGGGTAGAGCACTAGCCTGTGGACTGCAGGGTCCTGGGTTCAAATTTGACCAAGGGCACATGCCTGGGTTGGGGGCTCAATCCCCAGTGGGGTCAGGAGGCAGCCAATCAGTGATTCTCTCTCATCATTGATGTTTCTCTCTCTCCTTCTCCCTTCCTCCCTGAAATCAATAAAGAAATATATAAAAAAATGTTTCCCATGCCCATTTCTCTTATTTTTTATCAATAATTTTAAGATTATATTGAAATGCTTCTTGTATCCTTTCTTTTTCTTTACTGATTAAAGTATTATATATGTGTCCTTATCCACCCTGCTCATGCCCTCAACCCCCTGGTGTCTGCTTATATGCATTGGTTATGCTTATGTGCATTGGTTATTCTTACATGCATGCATACAAATCCTTTGGTTGATCTCTCCCCTTATCTGCACCCTCCCCTACCTTCCCTCTGAGGTTTGACAGTCTGATCGATGCTTTTCTGTCTCTGGATCTTAATTTTGTTTATCAAGTTATATTGTTCACTATATTCCACAAGTGACTGAGATCATGTGATATTTATCTTTCTCTGACAGACTTATTTCGCTTAGCATGGTGCTCTCCAGGTCCATCCATGCTGTTGCAAATGGTAGGGATTCTTTCCTTTTTATAGCAGCATAGTATTCCATTGTGTACGTGTACCACAGTTTTTTAATCCACTAATCTGATGATGGGCACTTAGGCTGTTTCCAAATCTTAACTATGGTAAATTGTGCTGCTATGAACATAGGGATGCATATGTTCTTTCTGATTGGCGTTTCTGGTTTCTTAGGATATATTCCCAGAAGTGGGATTACAGGGTCAAAAGGGAGATCCATGTTTAATTTTTTGAGGAAACTCCATACTGTCCTCCACAGTGGCTGCATCAGTCTGCATTCCCACCAGCAGTGAACGAGTGTCCCTTTTTCCGCCGCATCCTCTCCAGCACTTGTCGTTTGTTGATTTGTTGATGATAGTCATTCTGACAGGTGTGAGATGGTACCTCATTGTTGTTTTGATTTGCATCTCTCGGATGATAAATGACTTTGAGCATGTTTTCATATGTCTCTTGGCCTTCATTATGTTCTCTTTTGGAAAGTATCTATTTAGGTCCATTGCCCATTTTTTGATTGGGTTGTTTATCTTCCTTTTGTTGTATGAGTTCCCTATAAATGTTGGAGATTAAACCTTTATTGGTGATACCATTGGCAAAAATGTTCTCCCATGCAGTGAGCTTTCTTATTGTTTTGTTGATAGTTTCTTTTGCTATGCAGAAGCTTTTTATTTTGATGTAGTCCCATTTGTTTATTTTCTCTTTAGTTTCCATTGCCCCAGGAGCTATACTGGTGAAGATATTGCTTTGGCATATGTCTAAGATTTTACTGCCTGTGGATTCCTCTAAGATTTTTATGATTTCCAGTCTTATGTTTAAGTCCTTTATCCATTTTGAGTTTATTTTTGTGTATGGTGTAAGTTGGTGGTCTAGTTTTATTTTTTTTGCATGTGTCCAATTTTTCCAACACCATTTATTGAAGAGACTATCTTGATTCCACTGTATGCTCTTGCCTCCTTTGTCAAATATTAATTGAGCATAGTGGTTTGGGTCAATTTATGTGTTCTTTGTTATATTCCATTGGTCTATATGTCTGTTCTTGTGCCAGTACCAGGCAGTTTTGAGAACAGTGGCTTTGTAATATAGCTTGATATCTGGTGTTGAGATCCTTCCTACTTTGTTTTTCTTTCTCAGGATTGCTGCAGCGATTTGAGGTTCATTCTGTTTTTAATAAACTGTAATTCAAGGCAACTTGGCCCTAGGAAGAAACTGGATTTGTTCCCAAGGTTCATAGGTGCTAGAGATCAGCTATTCATGTTCCTTTAACTTTCTGGCAAGGCCTCCTTAGTTAATGCCATATCTTCCTTGTTATTCATTGCTTGAGAAAAGTCAGTGACTGACATGGAAAGAACTGAGTGTATTATTTTAAAATGAAGTAACTAAATCATGAGTTTGAAGGTTGGATGCAGGAATCCTAGGGATGAGTTGATATAATATATACTAGTAGCCCTGCGCATGAATCCGTGTGTGAGTAGCTCACTGCCGCTTGCCTCAGCTGGCCACCCACCCACCACCGCTGGTGGCTCTCCACTGCTCGTAGCTTGCTGCCACACCTCCTGTAGTTCTGCACCAGTTGTAGATTGGTTGTGATGTTATGGAGTAATGGATAATTAGCATATTCCTCTCTTATTATATAGGATTAGTTTTGACATGGAGTCTTCCTATGAGAATTTAGAACAATTAGTACCTTTAAAAGCATCCATGCTTCCCCATAGCCAGTTTGGCTCAGTGGATAGAGCATCGGCCTGCAGACTGAAAGGTCCCAGGTTCGATTCCAGTCAAGGGCATGTACCTTGATTGTGGGCACATCCCCAATGTGGGGTGTGCAGGAGGCAGCTGATCGATGTTTCTCTCTCATCAATGTTTCTAACTCTCTATCTCTCTCCCTTCCTCACTGTAAAAAACCAATAAAATATATTTAAAAAAATAAAAATAAAAGCTTCCATGCTTCATTAGAAGTGGCCATAGTAGCCACTCTTTAAGGTTAAGTCTTAGTGGGGAGAAAATGGTAAATAGTTAACAAATCTTTACTGAGGAATTATAGGGGATAGGAAAGATGGGGACCAACATACTTACAGTACTGGTCCCATAGGCTGAGCTGAGAAGAAAGGAATATAATATTGTGATAAAGGGCCAGGCTGGGAGAGCATACTGGGCAATATCAAATGAGAAAATACAAGTAAATATATCTTCGAGCAAGCCTGGCTCTTTATAAGCTGGAGTGGACCCTAATGCTTAGGAGGAGAAGACAGCAATGGCAAGAGGGAGGGGCCAGGAACCAGGTTGTACTCCTCCTAAGCTCAGACCCCCTGATAGTTCAAATGATGCTCCCAATCTCAGGCTTCAGGGACTCCTCGCTCAGGTCATCTACCTTGAGGCTCAGGCAAATTTAGCTGATTCCAAGTCCCACCTAAACTCAAATGCAAGTATGTTCTGCATCTCCTTCCTCCAGCTGTTCACTAGTGAGGACTGACACCATGTACAAACATCTGTAAATCTGGAACGGCTGGAATAGAAATAGGGACTTTTAGTCTCTAGGACAAAGAAGTATACAATGCCCTTCAGCAGGACTGTCTGTGTACAAAATTGGCAAGTTATTCATGATTTCCATGACAGGAAAGATTTCTGAAGTTAGAAAAAGTATAGTATAAGGCTTGAAATGTTTTTCTAATTAAAACACCACAAAAAACACTCTAAATAAGTTCTGAGTCAAGAAGAGATCTTACAGAGAACCCTCAGCTGGCCAGAGCTGGCCTAGCAGCCTCTGACTCTTGCACCTGAGTACTGCCTTTCTATAGGGTCCATCACTTTGATTATTTCTGCCAACACTAAATTTTGAGACCGGATAGTCTGTCCTATGTGTAACTATACCTTTATATTCCTTCATTCTTTGTAATGAAATAGCATTTTCAAAATTAATGTGATTCAATACCAAACAAAAATACAAAAATTAAAAGCCAGTAATTACAAGCTAGACACCTCAAATGAAGTCTCTTCTAAAGTCCAAGTTCTTGATCTTAAGAGGAATATGACCCAGCCCTCAAAACTGAAATTTTCTGCTCTAGGTCTTCCTCTAATTACCTCATCATGCTGGTTACTTGAGCAAAGTTTTTTAGCTGCCATGTTTTTCTCCCTCCTTTTTTCAAATGTTGTAAATGTTCAAACAATAGACTAAGATAGAAAATAAATAGGATGATATTACTTCCACTAGGGTAGTCAAGAAAAGCCTCTCTGTAGAGAAAACAATTTAGCCACGAGCTAAAGAAGTTGGGGAAAGAGTGTTCCTGGAAAAAGGAACAGCTTGTACCCAGACCGGCAAGAATTTGGTGTCCTGGAGGAACTGAAACAAGTTCTAAAGGGCCAGAATATATTGAGGAAGGGAGAAAGGGCCTAAGATTAGGCTGCAGAGAAGTCAAGTGTTAGATCATGTAGGACTTGTGAGGATTTTATTGTAATTGCAAGAAGCCGCAGAAGGCTTTAAGCAGAGGAATGACATTATCTGATTTATCTTTGAGTCCTTCTTGTTGCTATCTAGAATAGGGAATCAAAAGGGGAAAAATAGAAAAAGGGAAACTAGTTAATAAGCTTTTGCCAGATATCTGGGCATTTAATGATGCTGGCTTAGACTACCATTTTTCAAACTGTGGGTCAGAACCCATTAGAGTCACACAATCATTTTGGTTATGTGAGCAATATTAGTGAAATAGATTTATGTACAATAGAAAATATCAGAGGCCATTGTACAGTTTCATGACATTTGCTTTCATTTTTTTATGCATAAAGATGTAGATATGCAAATACTAGATTGCAATGTGAAGTGGATTTATCACTAAGCATAGTGGTCATAGAAACCACTAAAGTGGTGAGTGGAGGCAGAAAGAAGAGGGATTTCATCCACATAAAAGTATCTTTAAATACTTGAAGATGGAAAAGGTCATCTTGGAAAGGACATAAAGGGAGGTGAGACAGAGTTCTGTGATATATTTTATTTCAAGTACCATATTTTCCGGTGTATAAGACAACTTTTTAACCCAGGAAAATCTCAAAAATCTTCTCAAATACGAGAAGGCTAGTGAGAGAAGTGACCCAACTACCTCCTCTACTTTCTTCCTTTACCATTTCTACCATTTCAGCAGTTTTGTCTCAACTTTTGAGAAAATTTTCCTGAGTTAAAAAGTCGTCTTATATGCCGGAAAATATGGTATTATATCCCTATATTTATATCCCACATATTCTTTAAGAATTATTTATAATAACCTATGCAGAGTATAAATATAAGAAGATTGTACCATTAATAATAGAGGAAAATTACAGATAACCAGTCAGTTTTTTAAGGGTACATAAAACAATTTGAACATAACCTGATGGTCATCAGTAGGTATTTCTCTCAACTTTTGGCTAGGCATTTCTTTTCTGGATCATTGATATTCTCTAGGGAAGTTTATAAATAAGCATAGAATATTTACAAAACAGTTGTGTTCAGAGGAGGAAATATTGAACTCAATGTCTATTAAATCTCCATTCCTTCTGAAAGGGAATGTCCATTGGTCTTCTGAGGTAACAAGTCTAGCTTTGCTGAACTTTTTCACTATAATCTGATCTTTGTGCCATTTAAAGTATAAAGTCTCCACCATCAACTAATTGGTCAAAAACTTGCATCATCACCACAGTGAGTAATGAAAACTGTAGTACCTCGCGTCAAATGTCATGTTTATGTTTTATTTTGTCTAATCTATACTAATAAAAGTCTAGGTTGTCGTCATGCCATCACACCGTGATGCGCTCACACTGCCACAATCCATCACTAGGAGGCTGTGTGTGCAGTGGGCGCACTCAGGAGGAGGCAGGCCCCAGAGGCTCTGAGCTGCGAGGCCTAGGAGTCTGCACCTCCAGCCTACCTCTTTGGGGCAATCTATCGTGGGGCTTCTGCAACTGTGAGAGGGCACAGGCCAGGCCAGGGGACTCACCCCCCCCCCCCACCCTCCCAGTGCATGAATGACCTCCCTTAGGGAAGATTATCTGAATCTCTCTATCTATATCTGCTTGAGCAGTTTAAATTTAAACTGTTATTTGGGATAAGTCTCTAACCTGATGAGAAGCAGATTTGTAATAAATCATCACTGAAATTCAAAACTTGTCTTGGAAAATAAAAGGATAGATGTGCTGGGCAATTAGCAGATGCAGAAACTCTTTAATTATAAATCACACCCTTACCTGAGGAACTTTATGTTATGCTGATGAGAGTCAGACTCTAATAATACACCTTTTCATTTTATACACACATATGCCCACACCCACAATCTCTGAAAATGTTAAGATCCATATATTCAAACAACCCATTTTCAAATTGCTAGATGAGACCAGCAGTAATTCCCTACTTCCTCTGCCATTTAAAGAAAACAGATTTAGTATTCATCATCTTTCTTTCTCCTAGAATCAATTGCATCAGTTGTAAAAGCATGCCTTTCCCCTCCCACCATCAGATACTTGTCTTGCTTTGGGGTAGGTGGCAACCAAAGGCTGCAATTGTATTTTAACACTTAGTAATCTGGCATTTTCCCACCAAATCACATGCTTCACTGTGTGGTAGCATTCGAAACACTTTCCTTTGTGCAGGGGTACATTATAAAACTTGCACATGTACCACGTTTCACTGTGTAGTTTATGAACGGCACACACACAACGATGTAAAACATTTTTATTTTTGCCGGTTCCAGCTAGAGGTTCCAATGTATGTTTCCTCATATCCATTGACAGTCTCCCTGGTGGATCCAATTTTACTCGTTTCCCGCAAAAAAATGTGTTTTAACAGTAAACTTTTAAAGATTTTCAGAGTCAAAGAAATGAGTCTCTAGTGGTAGAAAATTAACTTCCAATATCAGCTACTTTTGTTGCTATATGAGATGCCTCATCCATTGCTTCTCAAAACAGACCACCCAAGTAACTAACTGCATATGCTAAATGTCCATACATTTTGATAAGCCACCCAGAGAGCCACTCCTGACCTGACTAGCTGTGCTGCTGACTACTGTAAAAGCCATTCCTGTGCTGCTGGGTGAACCAAAGATGTTCAGCAGCATGGAGCCGAACATGGGGCAGGGGTTGGGGGGTGGGGGGGCACAGGCCGGGCGGAGCATCATAATTTTCAATCGGTTTCTTCATTCTCCAACCTCACAATGTTGGACCTTTCTTCAGAACTTTAGTGTGGTTTAATCAACGAGGAAAAGTCTGGTACAATAAAAGCTTCCTCTTAGCACAGATAAGTCTAACAGACTAATAATTCTTTGGGTAAGTAGATTAATTATCAGGAAGCTGTTGATAGTTCATTGCCGACTTATAAAAACCTAGTAAGAATGAGGTCAACTAAAATAATGGGTCCATTTATAACTTTGGGTCATGTAATACCTTATTAAAGATCACATTATTTCAGCAAAGAAAATATTGCAGAGCTCTCCTCTAAAAAGAAAATAGCTTTTTTTGTGTGCTGGAGAGCTTCCAAACCACACCATTGCAAAACCTAAACACTTCAAACCATTGAAAGTTAATGTTTAACTGTCTGGTTCCAGTTATCTTAAAAATCCTTTCCCCCTTGGTAATTGATTTTTGTTGAAATCCTGGTGTAATTTGGCTTTTAATCCCAATTATGTTCCTTATGCTGGGTGAACATACTTTCATTGCCCACAGGTTATATTTTATATCCTACATAATGTAAAGTATATTCTACGTTGCTTTGTGTGATTAGGAGAAGTAATAATCAGCATTTTACTAGAGTTAGGGAAAACAGTAAAGTGCAAGGCTAGCCCAACGCATGATTGTGAAATGCCTGAAATTTTTAAAGCCCTTGTCTCCTAATTTGTCATTTAACTCTTTTTGTGTCCTAATCTCTGTGAAATGTTGTTTAGCCAAGAGCTGTGTTGCGACCCTTCTAAGCATCAGTTTTCCTCCTTCGTTGAAGGCTGAACTGAGACCATGCAAAATATCAGGTATAACATATGGCCTAATACATAGTGGATGTTCAGAATTGTTAGGTCATCATTCTCATCTTCATCAACCTCTCCTAAGCCTCAGGACTAAGGTATACTTAACATGCATTTACAATAAGATTGTTTATAAGAATGTTTGCTTTTAATAATTTCTTGGGGAAAAATAGAGAAAAATGAACAAACAAAATAATAATAATTTATTGAAACCTGGAAAACTTTCCAAACTCAAAGAAATGTGTCTCTACCTCTGCCATTTTAGTTTCCATAGGAGGTTGAGGAGAGATGTGGTAGGAGGCTTTACTGCCCTGAAGGGATGTGAAAGCTACCTGATTATTAGAGTGACCTTACTGGGAAAAAAGCGGATCATGTGAGTCTGGCATGGAGCCAGCATGTGGGACCTGATCTCTCACACCACAGCCAGAGACCCTATGTTCCAGTTTGGTTCCAAAACTACTCCACTGCAAGCCCACCTCTCTCCTGCCATCACCATTCACTGAAGGGTATGATTAGTTAGTGCATTTTTAAATGTTGTAGTGGCTGAGGCAATTATAGGATCTGTGGGATCTGAAGCTTGCAATTATAGGGGCCATGTTTAATAGAAAGAATACAAAAATAATAGATATAAGTGAATATTTAATTAGAATAAGTTAAGAAATCACCACAAAGTATATATTTAATAAACTGACACTATACTATCCATGTTTTTAATTGCCTTCCTGACATAATTTGTACTGTTTTTTCTCCAATTTTTTGTTGTTGTTGTTGCATATTCTGATTGTTTCCTACTGTATTTCCTAATAGAAGAGAATTTCTGAGTTAAGATGGTATCAGTAAGAATCAAAACCTTTGCTTACAGTTTTATATGCAGGATGAAGAACTTTCCACAAATGAGCTTCTGGGTCTGAACATTTCAAATGTTTTTTTCTCCTCTGTCATCCACATACTTCTGGCATTGTAGAATAGGCTCCTACTGCAATGTAGACTCCAACCCTGTGTCTTCATGCCATGTGCCCCTGTGAGTAGACAGTGGGAGTATTTCTGAAAGTATTTCTTCAAGAGGGCAGGCAGCAGTAGTTTAGCTATACCTAGAAGTAAATGCAAGCCTCATAAGTGCATTCCACTAAACCCAAACTAAAAGGATCCCCAATTCAATTTCCTATTAGCCAAATGCCCAAAATATTCACAGCCAATCTGACCCACCCAACATGAAGAGACATGGAGAGGAATTTAATATGGGAAGAGATAGCAGTCTTAACTGATTGTGACTGAAATGTTTTTGTTTCCTTTTTTTTTTACTTTTTAAAATATATTTTTATTGATTTCAGAGAAGAAGGGAGAGGGAGAGAGAGATAGAAACATCAATGATAAGAGAGTATCATTGATCAGCTACCTCCTGCATACCGCCTACTGGAGATCAAGCCTGCAACCCATGTGTGTGCCCTTGACCAGAATCGAACCCAGGACCCTTCAGTCTGCAGGCCAATACTGAGCCAAACCAGCTAGGGCTAAAATGATTTTTAAATCTTACAAAAGCCTACGCCTAAGTAAATGAGAGTCCTTGAAGATTTAAACTTCTGAGCTTCACAGAAAATCCAGCTCTGCCCAGAAAGAAATCAGAGGATAAAAGGGAAAGGATCTACCTTCCACATTTATGGAGAGAGTTCTTTTATGCAGAAGTACTTGGTAATGTATAAAGGAGAGGGTGAGGCGAAGGGGGAGAGATCAACCAAAGGACTTGTATGCATGTATATAAACATAACCAATGGATACAGACAACGGGGGTGAGGGCATGAGTGGGGGAATAGGAGGATAATGGGGCGATAAGGACACATTTATAATACCTTAATAAAGGAATAAAAAGAATGAAGACTAAAGTGAAAAAAAAGAGTTAATACACATGTAATGAAATAATATCAGTATTATTATTAAAGTCCATTGTGCCCAAATGTGAGGCAATATCAGAGGCAGAATCCAAAATCTGGCTCCTTGGAGAATGAAGAAGGAATTTGAGTTGGCCTCTTTCTGGGCCATGAAGACCCTGGTTCTCTCCTCCCCTTTCTTCAGCCCTGCTCACGATGACCTGAAGAAGCAAATTAGAGCTTGGATAAATTAGTTTGCCTATCTAAGCTTCAGTTTCTCATGTATAATATGGCAGTGATAATGCTTTCTTATAGAATTGTGAAAAAGAATAAATGGACAGTATACTACTTGGCTTCTCATAGATGATTAAGATATTATAACTATTATTCTTATTGTCCACATTTTAAGTGATAGCTATAAGGGAAGAATCAGAAGTGGGTGTTGGATAGCTATGAGTCCAAGGATTCCAGAAGGAGAAAACAGCCTGAAAGGTCAAACTCTATAAATGCTAAAATGGATGCTTTCAGTTCCAGCTTTTCCACTTTGCCCCTGGCCCTGTAGCAACATAGTGAAAGTGACCATGGCAACATCACAGCCACAGCATTCTATAAACAGAATTTATCAATAACCATGAGGCTTTTAGGAGGCAACAGTAATTCATATCTGACCCAGATCTTCCTCCTGATGTAAGCTCTAACTCTAAAATTGCATGAGATTTGGGAAGCATTTTAGACTCAAAGAGTTTGATATTTGAATAAGATCGCCAAACTGCCTCTGATAATGGTTGCAAAGAACTGACACTGAGCACCCAGCAGGTAATAGGGGATCTGTAAAGGTTTTACTGGATTCAGCTAAAGTAGTGTATCCTCAGGAGTCCTGGACCCTGCTGCTTGGGCATGGCACAAGCTCCGAGTAGCCTGAGAGGTTAGGCAAGTGAGGCAACAGCACACTGCCATTAGTGATCAGCTCTGAAGTCAGAATATCCCCAAATTCTAGCTCTAGCACTTAACACATTTAAAACCTGAGAAAACTACTTAAATTATGTGTCTCAGTTTCCTCTTTCTAAAGTGAGGATAATAAAGAACCTTATAGGGTTATAGGGAGTGTTAAAATAAGGATTAAATGAGATATTTCTAAAGCACTTTAGAACAGCGCCTGACAAGTACTCATTTCAAGTGCTCAATAACAGCTAGCTCTAAGGCTAAATGGGAAATCTTGTGATGTGCAGCAGGTATTTGGTTTTGTGGATCTGGCGCTCAAGAAATACATAGTAATTTAAGGTAGATTTTACAGAAAGGCAGCAAAGCAAGTAGAAACCGAGGCAGTAGGAGAAGTGACAATAGCAATAGCACCTGTTAATTTAAAAGTGAGTTCTAAAAGAGGACTACCTGCAACTACAGAAATCAAGATTCCAAAACCAAAAGGCATTCCCAAAATGATAAAATGGACCTGCCCTTCATAGAGTGACATATAGCTAAAGAAAACAAAAGTGTCCTGGCTGGTTTGACTCAGTGGTTAGAGCATCAGTCTGTGGACTAAAGGGTCTCAGGTTTGATTCTGGTCAAGGGCACGTATCCTGGTTGCAGGCTTGATCCCCAGCTCCAGTCAAGGCATGTGCAGGAGGCAACTAATCAATGTTTCTCTCTCACATCAATGTTTCTCTCTCTTTCTTGCCCCATCCCTTCCACTCTCTCTAAACATCAATGGAAAAAATATCCTTGGCTGAGGATTAACAACAACAACAAAAATACAAAAGTAAAGAAAGAGGTAAGAGGAAAACAACCTATAAAACAACTTAAAAAAGGATGAAGAGGGCCAGAAGGAAAAAAAATAAGCCAAGTTAGACAAAAAGGAGGGGGAGAAACAAATTGAATCAAAAAGGAAAAATTTATTTAAAACATAGGTTACATCAACCTCTGATTCTGAAGGAGATGATCAAAGTGAACAGAAAAGGTGGAAGAAACTTTCAAACGAAGGAATATGCCCAAAGGCCAACATGAGAGAGAAACAGCAGATAGAAAACACAAGCAAGAGGAACAAATGGAAACTGGGCAGTGGAATAAAGATAAAAGAAACCAGAAGTTAAGAAAATGGAGAAGAAGTGTGAAATATCAATGGGTTCTTGACTTCAAAGGAGACACGCTGAAATAAAAAATTCACTCAAAATTGATAATCTTGATATGAACGGATATGTACTGAGGCCTTGGATGAACTTATTTCACTTCAGGCCACAACGCAACAAGCTTCAGAAACACACAGATGATTACCACTGAAAAAAATACAGAGATCCAAAGTGAGTTGGAGTATCATGGAAAAATCTGCAATGTTGTTTAACAAGTTTAAAAACATGTTTCTGGTTGGGGAGGAAATTCTATAATCACACAAGTGCTGAATAAATCTCTTGCCGAACAAAAACAGCATGAGGGAACAAATAAAACCAAAGATCAAGGGAAGAAGGGGCCAAACAAAAAACTAGGAAAGGAACAAGCAGGTTCAAAGGCTCTAAATGGAGGATCTGAGGTTCAAGACAGTAATCAACTACAACACGAGAAAGCAAAGACAAGGCCAGCAGCAAGAAAAGTCATCCAGTGAAGAGAGAGAGACTGAAATATCTCTGAAGGATTCTAAATTGACATATCTGGAATATAAAGAATATTTGAGAAGTTTTTAGTGGATTTTATTTGAATTATTTAGACAGCTGAAAGTTTTAAATTTTTATAAGCATAGGTTTTGATATTTAAAACTTGTTTTGAGGGAGAAAAATCTTTATCTTTGTTTAAAAGTGATTAAACATTGCTTAATTGTAAAGAATAGATTTCAGATTTTCTAGTGTACTTTGTGATATGCTTTGTGCATAGGCACAGGTGGAAAGGAATAAGGTGCAAATACACATCTTAACAAGCCACTGAGCCACCTCACTCTCAGTTGTATTTGCTTTAGATTCCTGACCACAAAAACTTATCAAAGGCCTTGAACTTGCCAAAGTGGATATGGCCCATGACTAGAAGGGGAAGGCACTGCCTTCTTGCCTTGTAAATATGTTTGCACTCGAGGTCAAGAATAGTTTAAACTTTTTTCTAATATATAAACATTATATAATCACCTGATGATCATTATAGATCACAATGTGCTAAGCATTATATTGGGGATAATAGAAGACATATTAGGAATAATATAATGTTACTATAATCTATATATATAAAACCCTATTATGCAAATAGACTGAATGGCAGAACAACTGAACAACCAATCACTACGATGTGCGCTGACCACCAAGGGGTGCGCATGGAACATGGAGGGCATCGGCCCCAGTGGGATGGTGGAGCAGGTGAGCAGGGATGCCAGATCAAGGTGGAGCACCAGACACTGTCATCAGGACAAGCCTCTGGTGGTTACTGAAAATTCTTTGCTCCCGTGCACTGCGGTCCTTCCCGGCACTCGCACCTACTGCTGCGGCACCTGGCGCCTGCCCTTATCACTTGGCACTATCAGAAGGTGTGAGCAGTGGCTGCTGGCCCCAATTGCCCCTGAGGGCTTCTCCACCTCCTCCTGCTCTTGAGGACCAATCGAGGCAGATGCCACTCACATCTGCTGCTGGTGCCAGCCCCAATGGCTTTATTCCATCAATGGTTGCAAGCAGGGCCAGGACCATCATCATGTGGGAGTGGTGGTGGTGGGATCAGGGTTGCTGGCCAGGAGGGGACTAGAGGCTGTGGTAGGAGGAGCCAGGAGGGGCATGGAGGATGGGCCGAAACCTGCCCCTGTGTCCACTGCAGACTCACAGCCCACAGTTCCTTTCTAGGTGCACAAATTTGTGTACTGGACCCCTAGTATTAAATAATAACTAGCATTCCAGTGCCTGGTATGTGACAAGCACTGATCTAAATGATCTATATATCAACTGATCTCAAAATTTTGATGAGAAAAGAAACACTAGTGTGATACTAGTATTATTGCCCCTGTTTTATAGAAGAGGTTCAAAAATAAGGCAAAGTCACATGACTAGGAAGTGTGAAGTGAGGCCTATTTTCTGAACCACTCTGATATACATTTTTTTCAGCATCTGCAAGAAAACAACATCTCTAACATATTTATTTGGCGAAGAGCCATATAGATAAGCATCTAAACTAATAAAAGCGGAATAGTAAAATTAACCGTTTCTCCGGGACGCCCACAGCCAATCAGAACGGCTGTATGCAAATTAGCCCAGCCAACATGGCGGCCGCCACTCACGGACCTGAGTAAACATTTAGGCAGTGTCCGTTGCAACAGGAGCGAAAGGGAAACTACCTGCTCGCTGGCTCCTTAGCCTTTGGCCTGAAGCAAAACGCACATTTGCAACAATTAAGTGTAACAATTGTTTCATTATAGAAGCCGCGAGGTGAGGCAGAGAGGAGGCTTCGTTAGTAAAAGGCCTCGCCTTAAAGGAACAGCATCAATTATAGGAAACCTGCGTCCAGCCGGCCTTGCTGGGACGTTGGG
>PVJC01006026.1:35063-56655 GCA_004026665.1 Murina feae | reverse complement strand
ATCTAGCCCAATGAAGGGGGGCCGACCAGGTTTGGGTCTCCAGCAATTTTGAGGTGCACGTGGGTGGTTGAAGACTTGACTCTGGGTTCCATGGTGCACCCCAGACTCTGACAGGAGGAAGATTTTCATATACGTTTTACTAATTTTCTTTAATCTCTGACACTTCTATTATAGAGAAAGTGCAAATAGCAATATTAAAATATTTCCTCTAATTAATCCCTTTGTAATGTGCACGAATTTCATGCACCGGGTCCCTAGTTAACATGATAAAAATAACAATGAGAGGATTTGTAGTCTCTGCTCTGGTGCATTGGTTGTGCCCAGCGGGGTGGGGGGAGAGGGAAGTTATCCTGACATTCCCAAGGTATGGTATCATAGATGCAAAAGACAATAGACAGGCTCAATTAAAGTAAAGGTAGACTTTTGTCAGGGGAGATTCTAGCCCAGGACAGGACCACCTGCTGTGAACTGCTTTTAGTGAAAAAGTTTGACTTTCAGGCCATCCTTTGTGGTTATTTTAAGTCTCTGAGTCCGCAAGCCTGCCACGAAGGCCTTCCCTGAGCTTGTCAGCTTAGCATGTGGCCCCTTATCATCCACACACAGGGAGCTCTTCCTACCAGGGCTTTAGATGTCTATCCTCCCACAACAATCTCAATAGAAAAACAATATTAAAAATAACAACGCTTCTTTCTCCCAGCACCCACACATCCATGAGTTCATCCTGCTCAGATTTCCTGCTCGCCCTTTATATTCCAATCCCTGGTGCTGAGGGGGGGAGGGGTACAAACCCACCTCTATGAACAGTCATCTTGATGGAGAATACACCAGCAACACCTGAAATGAGACAGAGCCATTCCCTCAAAGATCTAAGAGGCTGAACAGGGGGAAATCCATATGCATCATCTAATTACATAAAACTAGTTACAGTTCATTTGGGTTGATTTGATTTATCTTCAGTGTGATTTGCTTTAGCTATTTTTCCATAACCAGTGAGACCTGAGCTTGATGGGGTCTTGTCTTCAAGTCTCTGAATCACTGCAGGTGATGAGGTTATTGCTTCGAGGGGGATAACACCTGGCCTGTCTCTCATCTGCCTGGATGGAATTACAGGTGTGTGGTTCCCTGGAGTCACTTATTCATTGACTCTTTGTCACACCCACAAATGACTGACAGCGTATGTTACCCTCTAGATGTCTCTGGATTTCACTCCAGGATAACCAAACAACGCTGTTACCCTTAGGGATGGAACTACAGTGTTGATATCATTGAATTCAACCCAGTTGATAATTAATTAGAAGGGAACAAAGGGATAGGCCTAATATTATAGACATGCCCAGTCTGGGTGATAATGGAACCACAAGCTTGCCTGTCAGTCACACCTGCGAGCAGGTCATTGGCCAGGATGGGTGTGGCCACTGCAAGGGCACAAAATCTGAAATACATAAGCTTCTGAACACAGTGCTCTCTCGTGCTCGCTGGGCTCCTGGCTCTCTTGTTGCAGAGGGCACGCTTTCCTGCATTCACCAACGTGGCTCGTGGCTCGTGGCCATGTGGACCACACACAATGGACTGATGGACTGCAACCAGCCTGATGCTGTGCTGAACTCAGCTCCACCATGAAATGGAAACTCTGTAAATGGGCTTTGCTTTTAGCTCTGCTGAAGTCCCAGCTGCACTTTCCCCAGGACTGATTTGAGGGAAATGGGGCTTTGGAGAGCGAGGGGTATAATTCCATGCAAATGAAGCTTTCTACCACATCTCATTCTCCCATCAGGGGCTCTGGAAATATTTATTCCAGCAGCATCCCAAGAACCCCACTCTAACAAGCCATGGAGAAAGGCAATCCATGCAATTCTCCGATAACGGTATTGCAATTCAAACTGAAATCTAAGCATCCATTTCCTTGAACTTTTAACCTCTCGTGTCATTTACCTGCTGATTTTCAGGTTGGAGGATCTCTGGTGAAAATGCTTTTTTTTTTTTTTTTTTAACTGAAAGATGACTGAAATTACATACATAATCCTTAATTATACCTACTTTCTTATACTGGATGGCACTTAACCAAATTTCCTTTATTTTAAGCTGGACATTATTAAAAACATAAAACACATTTCTAACCATTTAGAAAGTGGAGCATTTTCAAATCTGTGTGAGTGAAGTGCGTTGGAGGAGACAAAACCACAGCAAATACCTGTGTGTACCTAACATAGCAGCAGACCCCCTCATGCCCCAGCATGCACAGCAGCATCTCCAAGGACCCCGTTCTCTGTGGTCTATCTCTGTGGCCCTGTCATTGCACATTTTCTGAATTCAGCTTACTGTAGGTGTGACAAGGTTCTGGTTACACCCTGAGCAGTTAATTTTGATCTTTGTGTTTCCCAACTAGCTAGTCATTGCTGCGACAGGAACGATGAATGGGGGGACAGGGGCGGGGGCTAAAGGGTGGCTGCTGGGGAGAGATGGAGAGCCTTTGTGTGCTGCTTCTGGGGGGTTAAAAATATAGATAGATAGGGATACAGATACAGATACAGATACAGATACAGATACAGATACAGATACAGATACAGATATAGATATAGATATATGTATAGTTTTATTGATTTCAGAGACAGAGGGAGAGAGACAGAGACAGAAACATCAGTGATGAGAGAGAATCACAGATTGGCTGCCTCCTGCATACCCTCCACTGGGGACCGAGCCCACATCCTGAGCATGTGCCCTGACCGGGAATCAAACTGTGACCTGTGAACTGTGACCTGTGACCTGTCACAGAACAATGCTCAACCACACCAGCAGGGCTGGGGCTTTTATTGTAAAGGAAATCGTGATCTTTGGGGTATTATTAGTAAGTAGACAACTCATAGGCCTCTTCCTGTTTTGCTCACAATTTGCATAGTTTCAGATGAAGTGAAAAGGGCCCCCAAAGCGGCTTTGCTCCACCACTAGATGGAGGAACACCTTCACCTGGGCAGCCCTGGAGACAAGGGCCCAGCGCACTCCACCCCCACGTCCTGCTCCATGGCCCTTCCCCAGGCTGGACAGGAAGCCACCTGCCCCAGCAACGGTCACTGCTGGGGTCACGCTCATTGTGTGCCTGACATTTTAAGATCTGATTGCTGCATGCAGCCACCGCATCTTCTTCGGTGTTCTTTGAAAGTTCTGTGTTTTCCCAGCTGTTCCTCAAACCTCTGTTGGCCAGGGCAGCCTCGCAGATAGCTTTCCAAAATTACCAAGACGATCCGCATTCTTTCCACCCGCAGGATCCGCACTGACCCCACCATGTGTTAATGCAGATGCGCCCACTCTTCTTCGGAGCGGGGCTTCACTTCCGCAAATCAAAAAAGCTGTGTGTTGTTCCCAGCCTGTGAGTGCATGGGCCAAGCCAGGATGCATGTGTTTCCTCTATTCCTGAATTTCATATAAATAGAGTCACAGGGTAGGGGGGGTGCCTTTGTGTGTGTGTGGTTTCTTTTGGTCAACACATTGCCTAAGAGACTCGTCAGTGTTGTACTGGGAGGTTCACCTGTAGTCAAGCCCTTCTTGTTCCATTATTTGTTTGTCCATTTCCTGATTCCTAGACATTTGGGTTGTTTCTAATTTTTGACTCTTGGGAACAGCGCCGCTGTGA
The DNA here is from genome assembly GCA_004026665.1 of Murina feae. Classification (NCBI taxonomy): domain Eukaryota; kingdom Metazoa; phylum Chordata; class Mammalia; order Chiroptera; family Vespertilionidae; genus Murina; species Murina feae. The sequence continues at coordinate 53,027 of PVJC01006026.1, read as the reverse complement.
ACATTCTTGTGGAAGGATTTTCTGGACGGATGCATGCATTTCTCTTGTGTGCATACCTCAGAGAACTGCAGGTCTGTCTGCCTTTATTAGAAAACACCAGCTTTCCAAAGAGGTTGCCTTAGTATGTGTTTAATCCTCGCGACTACCTTAAACGTTCGTCTATCAGCTCACAGTTGTTCAGCTAACAACGGGGCACCTAGTATGTGCCAAGTACTGTTCTAGGTATTGGGATATAGCAATGAGCAGACTCCAAGGTCCCTGTCATTAAGGCACATTTTCATGGGGAAGACATGCAATAAAACCTAAATAAGCAAGCTTGGCTGCTGTGGTCAAGCGCCGACCTAGGAACCAGGAGGTCCTGGTTCAATTCCTGGTCAGGGCACATGCCTGGGTTGTGGGCTTGATCCTCAGTTTGAGGCATGCCAGAGGCAGCCAATCAATGATTCTCTGTCATCATTGATGTTTCCACTTCTTTCTCCCTCTCTGAAATCATTAAAAATATATTTTTTTAAAACCTAAATAACCAAGAAGGTAATTTCAGCGGCTGATATGTGCTCTGAAAAAGGAGCCATAACGGAGGCTATGGAGGAGGCTGCTTCTGCCACAGTGGCCTGGGAAGGTCTCTCTGAGAAGCGGAGTCGAAACCTGAGAGATGGGGAGGTGTGGCCACGCAGGGCTTGGGGAAGAGGGCCAGAAGCAGAAGGAACAGCAAGGGCATCTGCCCTGGGACTGGAAAAGCGACCCAGCAGTGAATAAAACAGACAAACAGGCTGCTGTCTCAGAACAGGAAGGAAGGAGCAAATGGGAGCGTTTGGAGGGGGACGCAGAGGCCAATTTAATGAGGACCATGACTCTGGAAAGGAGTTTGGACTTGATCCTGGAGCAGTAGGAAGCCACGAAAGGGTTTTAAGCAGAGCTGTGAAAAGGACCTAATTTAAGGAGATGCAACAAAGATGGAGTAAGGGAGTCTCTGTTAGAAGGCCATGTAGTGATCCAGGCTAGAGCCCCGAGCTGGGACTAGAGCTGTGGCCATGGAAACAGTGACAATGCGCAGCATTCAGGATACACTTAGGAAGGTGAGCCAATAGGACTTAATGAAAGATTGGTTATAGGGTAAGAAAAATGAGGGACACAATTTAGATGCTAGGTTCTTAGCCTGAGCCACCGAGGAGAAGGTGGTGTCATGCTCTGAGGTCAAGGGAACTGGGGAATTTGGTGAGAAAAAGCAAGAGTTCCATTTTGCCTAATTTGAGATGCAAATGAACATTCAGGCAGAATTGTTTAAAAGGCTGAGAGGCAAGAGCTCAGGGGAGAGTGGTGGCCTGAAGATCTAACTTTAAGAAGCATCAGCTCGTGGATGACTCTTAAAGCTTTTAAAGCATGGGATCACTTGAGAGGAGAATGTAGGCCCTAAATGGGACTGAGGACGTCTCTTGGAATATATGGAGAATTTCAAGTTCCATTTCACAGATGAGAAGACGGAGGCTCAGAGAAGCTAAGCAAATTGCTCGATGTCTCATGGTACGACAAAGTCAGTCTTACTGCAGGGTCTGCACACTTACCCACCTCACTTTAATACCTAATGTTTCTCTGCTGTACCACTTCCATGCCATGTGACCTCCAGGGAATTATTTCACCTTTGGTGCCCCTGTTTCCTCATCTGTAAAGGAGAAATAGTAATAAATATACATGTCACACAGGGCAGTGAGTATAAAATAAGTTAATTAAAGTGCTTAGGACAATGCTTGGCACACAGTGGTATTAGCTATTATTGTTACAGGAACCATGGACTAAGGACACGCAGACCTCAGAGGTGAGAAGAGCTAGAAATTCCAAACATGCATGGCCAGGTGAGCTGGCTTGAGATGCCACAGCCAGGGAGAGGTCAACCTAGATCTGAAAAGGATAGGTTGGCCTCAGGCAGGAACCCTTTTATAGTTGTTCCCACAGTTGGTCTCAGGGTGTGGAGGAACTTGGACCTCTCCCTCTTGCAGCTGAGCCGTGGCACTTTGGGCGAGGGCAGGGCTGTAGGCAGAGGTCACAGTGGCTCATGCTTAGGAGCAAAACCAAGTGAGGCATGGCCTTAGCTCCAGAAGTATCCACAGGAACCCTACTTAATGCCTTCTATTTTGCTTTTGGGGGGCATTTGTTCCTTAAACATGCGTGGCATAATAATAAATATATTTGGTCTTTATTCCCAGGTCCTGGCACAAGTATCTTAAAACCCTTGAAATTTTCTGAGTGACAGAAATCATCTGTCATCCACAATGAGCCCCCTTTGACTACATAACCTGAGTTTATGCTAATGAGGTAACTTAGGTGAGGCCCCTAGATGGGTCTAGTCACCAAAACGTCCAAGTGGAAGTGCTACCAGTGGAAGTGGAGTTCTTGGGGTGCTGCAGGAAGAGAATTTCCTGAGGCCCCCAATGATGTAAAATTAAGGGGGTTCCCCTCCAAGGTCCCATCTCCGCTCATCCCACCATGGAAGAAGTCCAATCTTGTCTTCAGCGAGAACAGAATCAAGGCCACTGCCCAGAATTTCTGTTCCATATTAGAGTCCAGTCCAGCATCTGGCTGGCTTAGCCTGTATTCCCAGCTGCAGTCCACTGCGTGTGGGGTCTGCATGGCCACATGGCTACGGAGAGAGAACATGCAAACGCTCCAGTGAGGGCGGGTCATGGAGCCAGAGGGGAGCAAGAATGAGGGAATTCTTTGGGGATTTTAACCAGGAGCTTCTTCAAACTAACCAATTAACTGCCATGCAACTGATGGGGTCCACCCCCTGGCCAATCGACTATTCCCCAGGCTAGACGGATAGGCAAGAACCTTCCCTGCTGCACACAGACTTCTGCTATACAGGTGCCTATCTCCCTCTCCACCCACCCCCCATCTAGTACCCAATGCGGGAAGGGAAGGGTGTCGTCCCCTTGAGGAACAACGCTGTGTGAAGCTGTAACTTCCTGGTGAAGCTGCCCAGGTGACAATACTTACAGTGTTTGACTTTGCTTTGCTTTCTTTCCTTTATTCATATTCACTAGCTCATTCCAATCATAACAGAAGATGTGGTGGGGGAGAGGGGCATTGGGAGCTGCAAATGAAGTTCTATAAAAACTCTTGAACAAGATTTGATATGATTCTTGGCTGGTGAACACCTCCCTGTGCTAGGAGGGTGGTGCACCCCAGTTCCATGCGGACAGCAGCTCCTGCACCCCGGACCCTTTCAGACCTTTCCCTATGTACTTCCTAGCGGGCTGTTCATCTGTGTCCTTTATAATATCCTTTATTACAAACTGGTAAGTATAAGTAAATGTTTGCTGAGTTCTGTGAATGGCTCCAACAAGTTAACTGAAAACGAGGAGGACATGATGGAGCCCCCAGTTTACAGCCAGGCGGTCAGAGGCACAGGAGACAACCTGGACTTGCGATTGCCATCTGAGGTAGGGGCAGTCTGGAGGGTCTAGACCCTTCACTGCTGGGATCTGATGCTATTTCCAGGTAGATAGGTCAGAACTGAGTTGAATTGTAGGAGCACCCCATTAGTGTCTGCTGGGAATTGGAGAATTGCTAGGTAGTGTTGGAAAACACACATTAGACTATGACTTAGGATTCCTCCCATCAGCACCTTGCTGCAAAAGCTGAATCTGAAGGCAAGAGAAGAGAAAGATCTGGTGGGTGCTGAATGTGTTTTATGCACATGAGGTGAACATCTGTTTTGTGTGTGTGAGTGCAGTGTTCATTATCTTCTACTTTGGGTAATGGCATCCCCTCCATTTCTTGGAGTTACTGCTCCATTCCTACCGCATGTCATTCACAGACCACCCCCCACCCACCCACCCCGTTTTCAGGCATTGCCTAAAAGGTAGGTGCATGATCCAAGCTGCACCAACCAGAAATGTCTCCTTTCATTTTGTTGATATCGGGAGAACAACCTTTCTTTCCTCAGAGGGGGCTAAGCTGTGAAGACACAAGAATGGAACTGTCTGTATCCACACCTCCCTCCTTTGCCTGTCAGTCACAGGAGAGAGCAAGGCCAACAGAGAGAGATGGGGAGCCTGGGGAGCTTCAACTGGGCCCCTGCTCAGGGCTGCCTGAGCCCAACCCCCTGCCCTTCTCAGTGATGGGAGGCAATACATGCCTCTGTTTGCCTAAGCTAAGTCGGGGTCCCTCACAACCAGAAAGGACTAACGGATTCACCTAGAGCCGTGGTTCTCAACCTTCCTTATGCCGTTACCCTTTAATACAGTTCCTCATAGTTGTGGTGACCCCTACCCGTGAAATTACTTTTGTTGCTACTTCATAACTGTAATTTTGCTACTGTTATGAATCATAATGTAAATATCTGATATGCAGGATGTATTTTCATTGTTACAAATTGAACATACTTAAAGCATAGTGAGTAATCACAAAAACAATGTGTAATTATATATTGTGAAATATTTATTTCTAATTACAAATATGTGTTTTCCATGGTCTTAGGTGAATCCTGTGAAAGGGTCATTCGACCCCCAAAGGGGTCGCGACCCACAGGTTGAGAACCGCTGACCTAAAGCTGGTACTGGCAGCCTTCGCTGAGACTCCCATGAAGGAAGTGTGTTCTCATTTACTAGTTTCCTGAATGATGAAGCTAGCAGGTCAAAAGCGCCAGCCCAAGTTCCCGTGGCATTAAATGAACTGCCCACCAGAGCTTATGGGTCTATTTTTACTTTATACCCTCCTTAGAGACCTACCACTGCCCATGTGGCCTCTGCAGTTCTTGGAAGCTCCCCCAAAAAAGAAGACCCCAGTTCTATGGTCAGAGTGTTTGGAGACCAGGGGACACACCACATGGGCAATAGTTTTCTTAGAGACCCAGCTGTCTCCAGACAAGGAGCCTGGGACAAAGAAGTCGAATGACTCTGGGTTGAAATCGCATTGTTTCAGCTCAAAGCAACCCTTTGGACCCTGGCTTCTACAGTTCTGGCCCCAGGAAAAGGATTCAGTTGAATCATGAACTCCTGAAAGGCTTAGCGGGTTCCCAGACTCTCCTGGGTTCCAATCTTCTCAGAGAGAGGAAATCATGGGGTGGTATTGGCTTCATTCACGTGGACATGTATGTATGTGTGTATGCATGTGTGTGTATGTGTGCATACATGTATGTGTATGTGTGCACAGATGTGTGCATATACACGCGCAGGTCCCAGCCTTACAAAGTTCTTGAGAAGAGAGAGAGAGAGAGAGAAAGAGAGAGAGAGAGAGAGAGAGAGAGATTAGGAAGATGGTAAAAAAAAAAAAATCAGAATTCCTTAAAATTCCCTTGGGAATACCTCCTGGATTGGCCTCCTTTCTTCCTGAGGCATCTTCCTCTCAAAGCTCTACATCTTGTCAGAGTCCCTGAGTGGGTGGCAGCCGTTTGAGAAGAGCCTTGTATTACTGTCTTGCTTTTCTTTGGGAAGAGGGTGGTAAGATGATTTGAGGAGTTGAGGGAGGAGAGGGGTGGACATTATGCCTGCACCTCAAATCTGGCAAGCCCCGGGTTAGAAAGCTCCAGAAAATAAAGCACTTAAAACACAGCCGGGAGAGCGCAGAGCCCAGGAGGCCCAGAACGAGAAGCAAATGCGGTTTCGGTGTTATTCTTGTCTTCTCTGGGCCAGTCATCCCCCTCGATGTTCTCACTGCCTGGAGCAGATATTGTTTTGAAGGGTAACTCTCTCTTGGCTGAAGGGGAGCTTCTGTCTGCCTGTGGAATTCCTGTGTTCAAAGGAGGAGCTGGGAGAGAGAGCCAAGTTCCTGTCTAGCCACCTCGCTGCCAGGGCAGGCTCAGGTGGCGAGAGTGTTGGCTGCATGGGGGTGTGTCCCTTTCTCCATCACTGTTTTTTGCTGGTGGCATAATCGGCCTCTTAGATGATACTAATGAGATTCTTGTGCAGAGCTACAAAATTATCCGTGGCAGATGGTAGAAGGTTAGGCTTTGATTTCTCTTGTTCCACTGTTGTTTTTCTCTAAAAATGTGCTAACCAAAGTGCCGCTTTCCCCTGCTTTATTTCGACAAAGTAAAAAATTAATTTAAAAAATCCTTTTCATCTGACCCTCCTCTAATCATAAACTCAATGAGCAACATCTTTTCAGAAACGAAAGCAAACCGTTACCCAGCTTCTTCCCTCTGCCCCTCCCCTGCCGTTTTTTGTTTTTGTGTGGGTTTTTTTTTAACACAGAAGAAATCTTTTGAATTTCTCTGAATCTACAGAGATAATATACACCAATGTCATACGTGTCTCTGGTAACGTGTAACTTCATTTTCTTATTGGCTGGGGCGAGGTTAGGTTGCTGCGTTTTGATTAATCTGCACTCCCTCTATCGACAGATATAAAAGCAAAAGGTATTGTAGGAGACAACAAGAGAATAGCTACCACGTACTGAATACCTTCAACCTTCCAGGCGGCACGCTAAGAAATGCGTGGACATTCTTTTATTTCAGCATCACATTAATCCTCGGAGTAGGTACTATCATTATCCCTGTTTTACAGGTGAGGAGATTGAGACTTGCAGAAAGACACGCGTCCAAAATCGGAGGCCAGGAAGTGGCAGAACTGGAATTCAAAGCCGGGGACGCTCACCTCAAAACCAGTGCTTTGCATGCAATGGTCTATTCTTCTGTTTTCTTTGATGAACTTCAGTTGCATCAGTGCTGGTAACCTCTAGGATTCAGGGGCATTTTCCTGACTTCAAACCCTTGTTTGGGAACTAAGCATCAAAAGGCTCATTTATGATGAGGGAGTCAGGCACAGACAGGCACTGGTTTGGTAGGCCCCTCATTTTTGCAAATGAAGAAATTAGCATCCAGAGAATATGGTTTTTCAGTTCCCTATTGCTAGGTAACAAATCACCCTAAAATTGAATGGCTTAAACCACAAACCATTTCATTGCTCCTGATTCTGTGGGCCAGGACCTTGGGCAAAGGTATCTCAGGACCGTTCTATATGGTGTCAGCTGAGCTAGCAGGATCAGGGCCTCTCTCACACACTGGGGCCTCGAGGTTGGCTGCTGGCTCTCTGCGAAGCGGGATAGCCTGGACTTTCCTGGCTCAGGGTGGGTACAGAGCACGAGGCTGAGGCCCAGGACTGGACAGAGCTCCTTGTCTCCTCCTATTAGTCAAAGCCAAGGTCAGCCTAGACTCAACGGGAGGGGAACAGACTCCGCTTTTTTCATGAGAGGGGGCAGCATGTGCAAATTAGGATGACTGGGCACTGCCATCTCTGCAGACAGCACCACACATGGTGATTGTCAGTGGCAGATAGCCACGCATGGGGCCCATATTACAGAAAATCCCACCGCGGCAGCTTTCCTGAAACAGAAAAGACTCCCTTTGGAAAGTACATTCTATTTTGACTCTTTCTGCTCTAACAGGTAGAGGGTGTTTTAGAGGGGATGGGGACTGGCGTCACTCATCTAACCCTGTGGCTGATAAACAATGTTCTTGTGTGGCCAGTTGAGTCCAGTACCCACGTCACACACTGCAGGAGCGGGCGGGGGGCACTCCCTTGATCTGGGCAATCTGCACATTCTCTTTGCCCAAGAGAGAACCCCAGGCGAAGGAAATGGGGCAGGGGATGATGCTGGCTCCACTGAGGACACAGAGGAGCTGTGCCTAAGGAGGTTGCAGAAGCTGCCAAAGTCAGTGGGGAAGAGAAAACTAACTCCATCAGCCCCCAACGATCAGTCCAATGTGCCTCTAACAAAAAGGTAGCCAAGAGGAGTTTAGTGAAAAAATAAAAGGAATTTCAGAACTTAACTAGCAGGGCCCTCGCCATCACTAGATAAAGCTCACCCACCCACCTGAGTAAAGAACAAACATCAAATCGATGTCCAATGTAGGATGGACCTGGCGAAGGGAAATCAAGTGGATTATGATCAGATGACGAGAAGGTCAGTGACTGTTAGGATCAGAGGGAGCCTAAGAGATAACGTTTAGTCTGAAGTCCCTGTTACGTATGAAAAAAACTGAGCCCATGAAAAAAAACAGGGTAGTGAGGTGCCTGCCCCAGGTCCCATCCCTGCGATGCCTGCATCGGTAATGAGCACTTAGTGAGCACGGAGGGGGTGTCAGCATTCTGCTGGGTGATGGGAAATCAAGGTGGAGTGGGACGCAGTCCTTGGCCGTCACAAGGCTGACTGTCCAGGGAAGGAGGGTGTGAAAACGATGACAGAACAACACTAAGGACCCGTTGGCCCATGGACTGAAGGGTCACGGGTTCGATTCCAGTCATGGGCATGTACCTCAGTTGCAGGCTCAATCCCCAGTCTCCCGTCCATGTTTCTCTCTGCTTCTCCTCCTCCTCCTCCTCCCTTCCACTCTCTCTAAAAATCAACGAAAAAATATCCTCAGGTGAGGATTGATAACAACAAAAAAGACGAAGAGCAGATCCTAACTGAGCCTTGCATTTGGGCAGATCCTAACAGAGCAGTCACACATCCCATGACATGAGCACCCTCCCTGCACGTGGGCCCCGCCAAAAGTCCCAAGAGAGGCAGTAAGCTTTCATCCGAGCCTCTGACTTTCAACTCCCTCACCAGGCCACCAAAACGAGATGTAAACGAGAATAAAAACAAAGCCACGTTAAAATGGGGCCAGAGCTACGGTGCCAGAGGAACTAACTGCCTTGCCCAATTTATGCTCCAAACTTTTGAACTGCCAAAACAGGGCAAGATGACCTTTAGATTGGGCCTCAGCAACCTTGCTTCCCCCAAAACTGCTTGCAAAGATAACAAGAAAGCAGTTACTATGACTGCTGGACGAATGGCTACCAGATTGTAAACTGAAAAACATTGTTTGGAATATCACTCTGTTATCTGCACCGGCCGAAATGCCTCCCTTCTGCTGACGTCACAGTTCTCTTTGTGTCCTAATCGGAACATTATTTGGGCTTTTGCCTGAATTAACGATTCCTGAACAGCTGTTATTCCTGATGTTAATAATAGCTCATTTATCTCTCATTTTGAAAGACCTTTTGATGTTCAGGTTAGCAGAGACGCATCCTGGCTGGCGGCTGGGGAGCGCCATACCAAGGGAGGAGTCCACCGGCCCCATGAATGGCCCTACCACTCTCCTGAGGGCTCCCATGCTGACCCTCCATCCCTCCCCTCATTCCTCCAACTCCCACAACTGGCCTCCCCTTCTTTTCTGCACCCCTTCTTCCCCCGGGACAGTGGAGTGTTTTGGCTTCCAACCCAATCCTGGAAGGGAGACCAGGGAAGAGGAACCCAGAAGGCTCGGTCAGTCCCCGCAGACTGCGGTGAGGGACGGGTGGAGAGCTTAGCCGCCTAGTACAGCTGATCGCCACTATTTTACACACAGAGAACTGAGGGACAGTTTCACCAAGAGGTGGGGTTCAAACCCCTGCCCACCTTTCTCTAATACGATGCGACAGAAAGGGTGAAGGACAGGGAGCGTGAGTGTCTTGCAGCTCCAGGTGTGACCCTCGGACCAACAGCCTACAATTCATCTGGGAGCTGGTTAGAAGGCAGGCCCTCAGCCCCGCCCAGACCTCCGGGCAGGGAACCTGCATCTCGCAAAGCTCCCGGGAGATGCCAATGCCCGGTAAAGCTGGAGGAGCCCGGGGCTGGTCCTGGTCTGCAACCTGAAAGACACTGCGACCCCCTGGGAAGCTTTGCAAGATGCCGGCGCCCAGGTCCTGCACCGCGTTTGGATTTAACTGGTCTGGGAGCTACCTGGGCACCAGGGCTTCTTGGAAGCTCCCGGGTGGTTCTAACGGGGAGCAGCCTTGGCGAGCCCGTGACGGGAGCCGCGGGCTGGAGGTGGGCGCCGCGGACGGCTGGCCCCTTCCTCCCACGGCAGCGCCTGGCCGGGGAGAGACCCAGCGACGGGGCTGGGACCGTGCGGCGTTCCTTCCCGCCGGCCGGCGCACGCGTTTAGACAGACGCCGGCTGCGGGGGGACCGCGGTGATCCGTCCGGTCCCGCCCGCGCCGGGCCGTCGGGGGGCGGCGAGCAGCGCGCAGGCGCAGGGGCGCGGGCTGGGCGGCGGCCGCGGCTCCGCTCGGCGGGGCGGGACCGGGATGACTCAGAGGGCGGGGGCGGCGGGCCGCCAATGGCAGCCGCCCGGAGCCCATCCTGCCCGGCAACAGCTGCCCGCCGCCGCCTCCCAGCGTGGCAGGGAGGGGAGGAGAGGGGCGGGGAGGAGCTGGGAGAGAAGGGGTGGGGAGGGGAGGGGAAGGGAGGAGCAGGGAGGGAAGAGCAGGGAGCGGAGGAGCTGGGAGAGAAGGGGTGGGGAGGGGAGGGGAAGGGAGGAACTGGGAGGGAAGAGCAGGGAGGGGAGGGAGGGAGGGAGGGGAGGGGGCGAAGACGGGCAGGTGTGGCGTGGCCGGAGGGTCGGCCCTTTGTTCCTGCCCCGCGGAGCCCAGGCCAGGGCGCCGCCTTCCGAGGCTGAGTCACGGCTCCCGGCCGGGCGTGTGGCCACGTGCCCCCGCGCCCCGCCCGGAAGAACGCGCCCCCTTCCCGAAGCTGCGCTGTCTAATGGGACTCCAGGGACCGAGGCCAGGAAGCGGGGCTCCTCGTGTACAAAGCCTCGTACCCCCTGCTGCACACCCATCACCAAGGTCACCCCCAGCGCCCTCGGCCCCAGAGCCGCTGTCCCCGGGGAGGCCACCTTCAAGGGGCAGATGTGCAGCGATGGTCCAGGAAGGGCCCGCCCGGCCCGGGGAGTGGCGTGTGGCCTGGGGTGCGGGCCTGGGTTTGGGGGGAGGCCTCGTGCGCCGAGGTCTCGGGGTTAAAGCTATGGAATCTGCACGTGAACAGGTGCCCCGGGGCTTCTGTGAGCAAGTGTAGACCCCCTTGGAGAGTCACTGCTTCGGTAGAGGTTCCCTTGAACATACGTGTGAGCCGTAGTGGGTGCCGCTCAGTGAACATAAGTTGGGGTTGCCCTCCGAGCCGCAAAGAGCAGGTGGCAGAGGTGGCTGTCGACCTAGGGACCCCCGGCCCCCGAGCCTGTGTACTTGATGAGCGCAGGACACAGCTTCACGCGGGAGTTCCTATGTTTGTGACAGTGTTTGCCACCTGAGAGCTGCATCAGCGGCCACTGTTGGTTGCCTCTTGATTTCAGGGATGTCATTCCAGTATATGGACTTGGACATATTGTAGCTTTAGCCTAATCAGCCACCAATGGACATGAACCGCCAGCAGAGTCTGTTATGTCTAGGTAGAGGGCAGCTTGAATGGCTTTTGGTATAAGCTCTGCTTTAAGGGTTGCTAGTTCATCAAAGGGGGATAGAGAAAAAATATTCACCGAAGATTAGGTTTAGGAACAATTTCCCCCCTTGCTTGGCAAATGTCATCTTAATCGTGTTCATAGCTCCTAATGGAAAAATAAAAAGGATGAATACATTATATTTCCAACAGTTAGAAGTGTGGACTCATGACTCTGAAGGCAAACAGGCTTGACTCAAATCTCAGCTTTCGCACGTACCAGCTGGTAACCTAAGGTAGGTTTCTAAGGTCCTTGGGCCCCAGTTTTCTCATCTAAAAAATGTGGTTGTAAAGATCTGTTTAGTACTTCCTACCACCAGATATTATAAGAAGGGACTTGCTTATGTTATTCCCACTTTACAAATGAGGAAATTGAGGCTCAGAGTGCCAAGGCCACCCCATCTCAAGCCACACCTGCTCTTGACCACGCCTCTTCATTGCCTCCTCACTCCTGGTTGGCTGTCAGATATTAGCCATACATGTTATCATGAGTACACCCCAAAGGCTAACATTTTTTTGAGGAGTTATTGTGTGCCAGGAACTAGTATAAACATTTTACTTGAGTCAATTCATTTAATTCTTACCGTCACCCCATGAGATGGGAATTATTTTCATCTCCATCTCTCAGGGGAGAAAACGGTCACAGAGAAACTTAACCCAGCATCACACTGCTGCGAAGGGGCAAAGCCAGGACGTAAACACTGCAGTCTGCCAGGCCTGGGCACCAAACTGCTACCCTGTGCTGCCGTCACATGCATCCCATAAGACAGAGAGGGGCTCTCTACTCTCCTGACCCACCCACGCAGGGATGCTGGGATTCCTTCCCCCCATCAGCCTCCCTCTGGGTGCAAAGGCTCCCTTCCATTGGAGAGGTTCTGCTCTTCTGGGCCTTTGAAAATTGGTGTTTATATGGGACCAGTTAGAGGGGCTTTGGAAAACTGAGTACAAACACGCCTCTGATCCCCTGGCGACCTGCAGGCAGCCTTCAGCAGAGGCCCATCCGGAGTGAGGGACCCACCCTGACGTGGCTCCCCACCCAGTGCCGTCTGAATGCAGGGGAATGGTTTGCAGGCTCAGCTTCCAGGTGCTGACTGGTCTCCCGCATGGCAGCCTGGCACCGTCCCCGCATGTGGGGCCACTCTCCTTCCCCGGAGGTTCGGCGCATGCTAGAAATTCAGGTGCTGAAGGGGATTCAGATGCAAACGCCGAACATGTTACTGGAAGCTACAGAAAAGGCGATTCTTGTGGAAAATAGCCAAGAACCTGGCTGGCCTGTGTTCTGGTATTTTGTGGAAGGTACAGCTTTTGAGCCATTACATTGGATATTTAGCTGCGATTTCTAAGCAAAGTATTGAAGGAGCAGCCTGGTTTCTCCTGAATCCTTAGAGTGAAATGCAAAGGGAAGAGATGAATGGAAGAAAGACCTGTTAAGCAAAAAGGAACCAGAACTGGGAGAAGTCTGCCATATTGCAAAAAAGAGAGAGAGAGAGTTTGTTCTGCTGGAACATAAGGGTGTGGCGGAACACCCATTTCACACAGAGAGAGATCTTGGATGTGACCAGAGATCCAATCAGTCCTCTCAGGGGAAGCCAGGAATAGAGACGGGATCATACCAGCAAAGATGCTGCCAGTTATGACCTAAAGGAGACGGAGAAAGAGGACAGAATGAAGGAAGCCTGTTGGACTTCTTAGGTGCCGCAGGGTCAGCCCAAAGAGCCATTTCTTTGGAAACGAGCACTGTTCTTCAAGGAAAGGGAAGAAGGACCCTGAAGGCTGTTCAGAGATGATCAGGCCACCCCCTCGGAGGCCTTGAGGGAGCCCCCCACCCCCACTTGGAAGAGCTGCAGAGGTAACACCACTGCCTCCCCGGGTCTGGCAAGCAGAGCACTGGACCGAAGAGGATAATTCTGAGTCTCGAAACCTAGTGGAACTGGCTTTGCTAACGTTTGGACTTCCTTCGGACCCATCAGCCCTTCCTTCTTTCCCGTTTTTCCCTTTGGAACAGAAAGGCCTGCCCTGTGCCTGTCGCACCATGTGTTCTGGAAGCGTGTGCTTACCTGGTTCCACCGGTTCACAGCAGGACAGGAATCTGCCTCAGGAGGCGTTATAGCTCAAGTTTCCCCGTCCCCCAGTTAGGTGATGCTTAGATGAGGCTGGACTGTAGGCTTTGGAGCTGATGCTGGAATGAGTTAAGGCTGTTGGGATGGAATTGAATATGTTTTGCATGAGAGAAGGACGTGAATTTGGGGGGCAGGATGGAATGCTATGGATTGAATTGGGTCCCCTCAAAATTCACACCTTGATGCTCTAAACCATGATGCAATTTTATTTGGAGGTGTATTTAGGGTTAGATGGGATTATTGTCCTTATAAGAGACCACAGAGTGTCCTCCCTCCCTCCCTCCCTCCCTTCCGCCTGTGAGGACATAGTGAGAATGTGGCCATCTGCAAGCCAGGAAGAGGGTTCTCACCAGGCACCAATCCTGCTGGCATCTTGATATTGGGCTTCCTGCCCCCAGAACTGTAAGAAAGTAAATTGCTGCTGTTTAAGCCACACAGTCTGAGGAATTTTGTTATGGCGGCCTGAACTCACCGAGACAGTTCTTAAAGGCCTGTTTTGAACATTTTAAAACCCCGGACTTGCCCTAGCTGTTTTGGCTCAGTGGATAGAGCATCGGCCTGCAGACTGAAGGGTCCCGGGTTCGATTGCAGTCAAGGGCACATGCCTGGGTTGCGCACTGGATCCCTAGTAGGGACACGTAGGAGGCAGCTGATCAATGATTCTTTCATCATTGATGCCTCTCTCTCTCTCTCTCTCTCTCTCTCTCTCTCTCCTTCTTTGAAATCAATAAAAATATATTAAACAAACAAACAAACAAACCCAGAAGGATGCTTCTAACAGATTTGGGGAGAAGTCCTGCTGAAAGGGCTGGAGTTGGGGGCAGGAGCAACAGAAGAAAAGCACAAGGAGTGTGATTTATTTGTTTATTTATATTTTATTTGATTTTCCACAGAGAGGAAGGGAGAAGAGCCAGAAACATCGATGAGAGAGAAGCATCGATCAGCTGCCTCCTACACACTCCCTACTGAGGATGTGCCCGCAACCAAGATACATGCCCTTGCCTGGAATCGAACCTGGGACCCTTGAGTCCGCAGACCAACGCTCTATCCACTGAGCCACACCAGTCAGGAAGGAGTGTTATTTCCAGGCAGAAGGCAGGAGGTGAGAAAGCTCCCTGCACTCCAGGCGCTGTGCTGGGCTCCACCCTGAGTAACTGCCTTTGGCCCACAAATACCTGGGAAAGCTGGTGTTTCTGGCTGCCTGCTGGCCAGCTGGCCCTCCAGGGAGCCCGTAATCCTTGCTTCTCAGACCTCCCTCCACAGACTGAGGAGGATGGCCTTTGTCCCCATTATGGAAGCCCGGGCCCTCAGGAGCTGGGGGGACGCGAGTAGACTGTTTCTTTGCATTTCATCTCCATCCCCAGATTTGGCCAAACGAGGAAAAGGAATCACCAGTTCCAGACCCAGTTGCTCCTCAAAGCTTCTGCCTCCCAATTCCCACGGTCCATCCAGCCACTGGGCAGTGCTGCCGAGGAGAGAGGGAACTGATCTGAGTTTCACTTCCCCTGGAGGAGATGTGAAGAAAGAGAAAATGGACCCACATTTGGGCAGCAGCCAGGGAAAGAGAAAGGGAGTAACCATGAAGCCTGTTAGGTGCCAGTCACTTGACCCACAGGCCACCACAACTCCTACCACACCCACGGGCACCCAGCTAGAAAGGGCCAGGGTTGGTCGGGAGGGAGCCCCAGGCCACCCTAAATGAGAACCAAGGACCTGGACAACTCCCGGGCCATCAGCATCCACGGCAGGCGCCGGCCACCAAGACAGCGGCTCTCCTCCCGGCTGCACTTGTCTTTGGCCAGCAGCGTTAGCACGAGCACTGCTGCCCGGGCCCAGCCTCAGTTCCTCATTCCATGGTCTGGGACTTGGCCTGGGCATTGGGCTCTTAAAGATTCCCAATAATCCTTACATGCAGCCAAGAGCTGAGCCCCACTGCCCTTGGGGACTGCGTTCCTCTCCCGGTAAAATGGGGTGGATGGTACCTCCCCAACAGGGTGTGGTGAGGCTGACGGTGAGAGGGCCATGGAAGGGATGTCCAGAGAGGGAAGGGAATGGCTCCTGAGGACTGGGGGGTGGGGAGGTGGGAGTGTCGGGGAGGGTGTTAAGTGCTAAGTTCTGCAAGGCGGCTTGGCAGACTCCCCTAGGGCAGGAGGGTGGGAACACGCCCTGGACCCCACTCTCGTTTGCATCCGACCAGCTCCTTACGGCTTATGGAACCCTTCCTTCCAGAAAACCAAGGCTGTTCTGAGGAGCTGCTGAAACAACACATGGGAGAAACATGTATGTAAACTATTATTTGATGAGGGAATTGAGGTTCAGAGAGGCTGAGTGATTTGCCCACAGTCACACAGCTAGTGCATAGTGAAGTCACGACTTGAACCCAGGACCGAAGTGCTTCTAGGCTTCCCCATACCCCACTTAGAAACACAGGCTCGCATATACTATAAAAAAAAAGGCAAACAAAAAAAGTCCGTAGCTGTAGAGAGAGAGATTCCGCTCTTTGGAGGAGAGGTCCTGGGGCTTCACTGGGTCCAAAGCTCTCCCGAGGGTGAGGTATTGCAGCAAAATTTGCAGGAAGGAAGAACTGGGCCTTGGGTGAAGATTTTTTTATTATTATTATTTTAATAAGAGGACTCGCCTGGGAGAAAATGCAGAGAAACGAACAAGCAAAGGATTTTGTTTGTCTAAGACAGAGAAGCTGGGAGGAAAGCAAGGGGAAGGACTGGCAGTTGTGTGGGAGGAGCCACTGCCATCTCCAGAGGGTCCTATAGCCCGGGAGGGGGCTCCACACAGTCCTGAGCGTGGCCTTCGCCTCCCGGGACTGGCCGAGGAGGGCCACGGCAGGTCCTCACACCCCGCCTGCGCCTGGGGGCTGCTTGCCTGGCGTTAGTTGCGTTAGTTGCTCCGAGCAAGCTGCTGGCCTGAAGTCACACTAAACAAGGAAGGAGCCAGGCATTGCTGATGAGCCATTCTCCTCCCCACTGTATAGGTGAGGCTCAGCGACGTTAGGGTCATGGGCTATACAACAGGGGTCCCCCCTTCCCAGCAGACCCTGGTTGTTCCTCTGATGCGTGGCTGTGCACCTCCAAATACAGAATCCACGCGTCTGCTCTCCCCTAGGCCCCCAGGGAACTTGGGACAGGTTCCATGTGGGGCTGCCCGGCAGGCAGGCGGGCATTACCTAATCGCTGGCCAGTTTCTTTTGTCACCTCATTTTTCCCAGCTGCCCGGCTCTGCGAGCCTCCATCTCAGACAAACAAATGAGGCTGCCGCCTTGTTCTCCCCGAGCTCCTGCAAAAGGAGATCACACGGAGGCTGTTGCCTTGATGGAGCCGCAGCCAGGAGCCGGCACAAAGCACTGGGAGCAGCAGATGTCTTACAACGCGCTGGGAGCCGCGGATGTCTTCAGCGGGCGACAAAGCCCAGGCCAGTGCCCTACTTGCAGCAATGGCTTTCCTGATTGGGCTCTGCCTTCTGCCGTGAGGTCCTGGGGTCAGAATTCTGAGCCTGAGACTCCATCTTCATTAGCCGGCTCCCCCAGGGAGATGAACCCTTGTTAGAGCCAGCCTCCTAAACGCCTCTCCTCCTTCCGCCAGGCAGAGGCTTCTGTGTGCAGAGAAGCAAGTCATGAGAGGAATGAACAGAGGAATGCACGACCTCAAACAGGCCTGCATGCCTGGGGGCTGGAGCGACACCCAAAGGCAGGGCTGGGGCAGGTGCCCAGCTCCAACGCGGCATTCTCGCCCTCAGCTCCAGCCATTGAACCAACCTTGGAATTGCCTACCTCTGGACCTTTTGTGAGAACATTCAAATTCCAAGCCCATTTTAGTCAGTTATGCCATGACCTGCAGCCGGAAGCATCATGGCTGATCCAGCTCCTGAACCTACACTGTCCTCGGTGTCATACTGCTCCCTTTCTCTTGACGAGGCCCATTCTTCTCACTCCCATCCTCTCCCATCATTTCGATGACGTCCAAGGTGCTGATGACTCTCAAACCTGAGCTTAGTACTTCCTCTTGAGCTTCAGACTCGTAAGTCCAGCTGCCCCCTAGCACATGGCCTCTGTCCTGTTTCTTTTCCTGCCTCTAATTTCTCTGCTCCCTGTTTTTAAAAGAAGTTTTTTTTTTATTCTTAGAGAGAGAGGAGGGGAGAAGGAGAGAGACAGAAACAGCTGCCTCCTGCATGCCCCCTATTGGGGATTGAGCCTGCAACCTGGGCATGTGCCCAGACTGGGAATCGAACCGGGGACCTCTCGGTTCACGGGTTGACACTCAACCACTGAGCCACACCAGCCGGGCATCTCTGCCCCCTCTTAATGTTGGCTTTCCCACGGTACACTCCTGGGCCCTTTCCTAGCTCTACTTGCCCTTGGTCACCTCACCCCTTCATGTGACTTTAAATGGCAGTTCTATGTTGAAAACCAAGTTTATATCGAGAGCCCAGAGCTCTCCACCAGTTTCGAAAAGGCAGCTATCAGTTTACCGTCTGTGCTTGGAAGTTCCACGGCGGTGCCCTACCTGGTGCATCCACCTTCCTTAGACACTGCTGCTGCCACCCCCCCAACACCAGCATTCCAACCACCCCCCCCACCCCCCCCCACCCCCCGT
>PVJC01006026.1:0-25615 GCA_004026665.1 Murina feae | reverse complement strand
GAAGTAAGGTCCAGCGTGGCTTTGTGATGTTCCCCAGAGGGTGGCACCCCCCTCCCCCCAACCCCCACCCCAGAGCCAAGGCCCACCGTGGCAAACATTCTGTGTGCGGCAGTCAGGCTCTTGCTGGGGTGGGCAGCTGTGTGAACGGGCCAGCCACCTACCAAAGGACTTCCCCAGCCCCAAAGGTTGCGAGGACTTTCTGTGGAATTCTGACCTGGGACTCAGCCAGCACCACGTCTGTGAGAGGAGACAGCGGGTTGTCTTCGTGCTATTAGGAGGAAAGCTCCTATGAGTAGCTTCTAGGAGCAGTTACCGGCAGCCTCTGCTGCACAGCAGCCTCGGATGCATCCAGAAGCCTCTTGGAAGCCCGAGACAGGCCCCCAGAGGCCCAGAAGGCCCTGGTCACCTGCAGCCATTGTAGGCCCCGGGAAGAATAGAAAGGTGAGGCCAGGCGGGAGATAGCCTGATGGAAGGACTTTTAGGCTTTGGTGATGGCTCTGATGTGGGGGCCAAACAGAGAAGGGGTCAGCGTTGGTGGGAATAGAATAAGGACCTTCTGAAGCGCCCAGCCTTGGGCTTCGGTGCAGGGTGGGGACAGACAGGCTGTGAGCGTGTTCCTCACCACACTGGTCCTGTCTCTGGGAAGAGAGTTGAGCTTCAGTTAATTAAGGACTTGCCTCCCCCTCCTCCTCCTACATTTGCTTTCGGGAAATGGCCCTACCACCCATGCAGTCACTCAAGCCAGAAGACTGAGAGTTATTCTTGGCTCATCCGCCCCTCCCCACCCCCAAATCCCAACCACCTCAAGCTGTAGCCTCGTCTCCATTCCCATCTCGCTCAGTCTGCTCAGCTCCTTTATTTCAGCAGTAACTTTCTAGCTGGCTCTGTTTTACCTCCCTCTGGTCTGTCTCTCATGTTGGCACCAAAGAGATCTTTTCACGATACAGATCACGTCATGCCATCCCCGGCTTAAACCCTCCGTGGCATCCCAGTCCGGCATGGCCCACCACGCCTCAGCATTCGCTCCTCCCCTCCCAGGCATGCTCCTGCTTCTTCCCTCACTTAAAAAAGGCCATTGTCCTTGACAGATATTGCAGTATTTTGAGGGGGAAGGACCGTGCAGAAAGTTTAAACACCAGATACATAGATACTGCTCCTCTGCAGCCCCTCAACTTGGCTGAGTCACAGGCATTTCAGACTTTCTGTGTCCAAAACCAAATCCTCAGTGTCCTCCCTCCTACACCTCATCCCCAGCCTGCCCCTCCTCTCGGTAGATAGCCCTCCACCCAGAAATTCAAGAAAGAAACCTGGCTAGCTGTCTCTCATTCTCGTTTTTCTCTCCACACCTATATCCCATCTGTCTTTCTCATTCACATTTGCCCCCTTCTCCCCATCTCCCCTGCCCACCAGGATCCTCCTGCTTCTACCCCCACCCCTCACCTGTCAGCCACACAGTGGCTTTGATTATATTTCTCTTTTGAGGAGGTAGTATATTTACGTGAATGAAAATTCAAAGGGTGCTTTGGATCTAGTATCCAGATCATATGAAGACCTCTAACAACAAAATGGCAACCAGTCCAATAAAAAAAAAAAAATGGGCAAAGAGCTTGAATCAACATTTCTTCAAAAAAGAGCCATAAATGAACATACACACTTAAAAATATGCTAAATGTCACTAAACATTAGGAAACCAAAATCACAATGAAATACCACCTTCCATCCATTTGGATGGGTATTAGTTTAAAAAAAAAAAAAAAGTGTTGGCAAGGATATGGAGAAATGGAACCCTGGTGCCCTGTTGATGGGAACATAAAATGGAGCAGCCACTGTGGAAAATGACTCAGCATTTCCTAAAATTTAAACAGGAAATGATCATAGGACCCAGCAATTCCACTCCTAGGTCTGTACCCCAAGTAATTGAAAACTGGTACTCAAATACATGTCCATGCATTTTCACAGCGGCACTAATCACAAAAGCCAGAAGGTTAAAACAACCCAAATGTTCATCAAACAATGAATGGATAAACACAAGGTGGCATATACATATATAACACAGAATATTTTTCATCCATAAAAGGGAAGTACTGATACATGCCACACCATGGATGAACCTTGAAAACATTATGCTGAGCGAGAGAAGCTGGACACCAACGATCGCATATTGCATGAGTCCATTGATATGAAATATTCAGGGTTGGTAAATCCATAGAGAAGGGAAGCAGATTGACGGCTGCCAGGGGACTTGCGGGTGGGGTGAGGGAAGGAGGAACTGGGGGCAACTTTTTAATAGGTAAAGCGTTTCTTTTTGGGGAAATGTTTTGAAACTAGACAGAGGTGTTGGTTGTGTAACATTGTGAACGCACTGCATGCCAGTGAATTAAAGTTTAGAAAGAGAAAGAGGAAATTCAAATGGTGCAAGACTATACGGTGACGGTCTGCCTCCCACACCTACGCTCTGACCACCAGGTCCCGCTCCTCAGGGATAACCAGTCTCACAGTTGCTTTACATCCTCAAGGGCCTGTACCTGGGTTGCAGGCTTCTCCCTGGCCCAGGCCTGCGTCAGGGCTCATGCAGGAGGCAACCAATTGATGTGTTTCTCTCACATCGATGTTTCTCTCTGTCTCTCCCTCTCTCTTCCACTCTTTCTAAAGCTGGTTGCCACAAGATGGCTGGCAGAGAAGGGCAGTTGGGAGTGATTGGGCCAGCAGGGGAGGGCATTTGGGGGCAATCGGGCCAGCAAGGGAGCAGTTAGGTGTTGATCAGGCTGGCAGGGGAGTGGTTGGGGGTGATCAGGCTGGCAGGCAGAAGCTGTTAGGGGCAATCAGGCAGGCAGGCAGGCAAGCGGTTGGGAGACAGCAGTCCTGGATTGTGAGAGGGATGTCTGAGGGGTCCCAGATGGGAGAGGGTATAGGCTGGGCTGAGGGGACCCCCCCTCCATAGACGAATTTCATGCACCTGGCCCAGTTTAGCCCAGCCTGTACCCTCTCCAATTTGGGACCCCTTGGGGAACGTCCAACTGCCGGTTTAGGCCCCATCCCGGTTGCCCCTAATTGCCCCTTCCTGCGATCCTGATCACCCCCAATTGCCCTCTCCCTGCCGGCCTGGCTGCTCCAATTGCCCCCTGGCCTGGTCACTCCTTCCTGCCCCCTGCCAGCCTGGTTGCCCCTAACTGCCCCCTCCTGCCAGCCTGGTCTCCCCTCACGCCCCCCCCGCCACCCACCATCCTGGTCTCCCCATGCAGCCTGCTTGTTCAGTCGTTGGTCATCCCTCACTAACCCACCCTGCCAGCCTGATTGTAGACAGCCATCTTGTGAGGGCATGAGAGTTAATTTGCATATTATCTCTTTATTATATAGGATATTTATTCTTTGGTTAATCCCTCCCCACCCACCACTCACCCCAACTTCCCTCTGAGATTCATCAGTCTGTTCCATGCTTCTATGTCTCTGAATCTATTTTGTTCATCAGTTTATTTTGCTCATTAGATTTCACATATGAGTGAGATCATGGGATACTTGTCTTTCTCTGACTGACTTATTTCACTTAGCATAATACTCTCCAGGTCCCTCCATGCTGTCTCAAAGGGTAAGAGATCCTTCTTTTTTACAGCTGCATAGTATTCCATGCTGTAAATGTGCCATAGCTTTTTTACCCACTCAACTACTGATGGGTACTTGGTCTGCTTCCAGATCTTAGCTATTATAGATATATTGTGGCTCAGGCTCCCAGCTTTAAGAAACTTTTATTTTTTGGGGCGGGCAGGGGTTGTTCTACCTGCCATCTGGGAACTTGAGGGCCTAACAGCCTTTAAGTCAGTGCTAGGAAAACTGCCTTTTGTGCTCAAATTAACAAACAAGTGTGGAACATCTCAAAGGCTCAGAACTCTGTAATGATAACAAGAGCAAAACCAACAATAACGATTTTTAGCACCTACTATGTTCCAAAATTTTGCATAAGTTATCTTCAATCTTCACCACAACCTACCCAGGTAGGTATTATTATCCCCATTTTACAGATGAGGAACCGAGACCCAGCAAGGTTCAATCATTTGTCCGGATTCACCCGTTTGTTTGATAAGTGGCAGGGCTAGGATTTCAATCCTGGTCCGTTATGGCCCCAAACTGACTCTAACAACCAAAGCCTTACAAGTCTACCTCAAGTTACCCAGTGGGTGGGCCTCCAGTCTTGGGCAATCCGTCATGTTCAGCACACTGTTACACACCAGTGTTTAAAAGGGAGGCCACCGTGCATCTGTTCATGGTACGAACAAGCTCCCTCGGTTATGTGTTCTGTCTGGTTGTTCTCATCTTGTGTTTGTTTGAGGTGAGCCTTCCAGGTAAGTGGCTCAGCCTTGCATCTGCAGTGTGCAGCCATGAGCTGATTTTAAAAGAACCTGGTTCAATAGGAAGACTAATGAGACCAGCCGCCCTCCCCCTGCTCTCACTCCTGCTGATTGTGGAGCTGCAAGCAGGAGCAAGCGTCACCATGGTGATGGTGGCAGTCTGCTGACAGCCAGCTGAGGGAGAGGGAGAGTGGGGGAGAAGGAGGGAGAGAGAAACAGGGAAGAGGCCTCCTGCAGGGGATGGGACCAATGGATTTCTCGGAAGAGGCTCCTTAGGGGAGGGGCTGAGGGGGCGGCACTGCTCCCCCAAAAGCTGGGTGCCTGCCCTGAGCCCACCTGCCTGTCCTGCCTCCTCAGCACTCACATTCTCACCTCTTCCCTGGACTCACCACGCAGGTGGGTGACTCACAGCACCTGGGGTGTAACCAGGGCAGAGGCGGCACACGGAAGCCTCCCGCTGGAGTGTTTAGAGGGCGGGAGCGGGAGAGCATCCAGAGAAGGCAGATTGGATGGACTTGGGCTTCACTCAGACAGGGTGGAGGAGGTGATGCTGAAGGCCCACGCCCGCCTCTGTCCCTGCCCTCCTCCTGCTCCACCATTTCCTCTGTCCCTCCACCACTTCCCTGCGAGTGGCTGAGCCTGGGGGTGGCCCCTCAACACTGCTTGACAGGGAGGGCAGAGGGGCCTCTGGGCCCATTGCTTTCACTGGGCTGGCTGCCCCAATATCTCTCCAGTGCTCCCTGAATGTCCCTCTCCGCTCCACTCCCTTCAGGGGCTTCTCATCAGCCCCAGCACAGAGACAAGCCCCTGACGGGGCGGGCGCAGCTCAGATGCTCTGCACTGGCCTCCTTCCCTCCAGGCCTGACCCCGCTTCGGCCCCATTCACATGCTTCCCTGGCCACACTGGATCTCCTCCGTCATGTGTCCCTGCAGTTTTCTCATGGTGTCATTGCCTGTGCCCTTCCCCCGCCCGGTGCTCCCTCTCCCTCCTGACTTCTGCCCCTTCACATGGCAGCCTAGATGTCACTTCCCCGGAAATACCTGTCTGGCCCTTCAGACCAGTGACTTCCCCCCTAAGGCCCGTGAACCTCCCCTGGCAGCGTTCCTCACTTGGTATGATGGCTCTCCTGGCACCGAGCTGGAAGGGTCAGGAGGGCAGGGCCAGGTCTTGTCTCTGCTCCCATGGATTCCCTGAACCCTGCACAGTGTCTGCTCAACTGGGAGGGAGGGAGGGAGGGAGGGAGGCACATCCATTAGCTGTGGGGCAGAAAGCAATGTGGCTTTCTCCTGGCCTGCTGTTCCCCCATCTGCCCAGAGGCCGTGATGATGGAGAGAATACTATGAAAATTAAAGGCTTTGGGCTAGGTGAGCCCAATGATCATGTATCTTCCTCTCAAAGATGTTTTTCTTGAAGGTGGCGTCGCTAGTCCTTCTAGTCGGAAAGGAAGCCTTTCCGGAGCGCCTGCCTGTCGCCAGCGGGGTCCGCCATCTGCTCCCATTGCAGAGCCCTTGCTTTCTCTCCCTCACTCAGCACTCACCAGCCCCGCCTCCCAGGTGCCCCTCAAGGCCACCGACAGGGGAGGAGCTTGTGGGAAAGGCCAGGAGCAGTTGCCGGGTCAAGCTCCCCAAATGTGGCTGAGCCTCCCGCCGGGGGAATGGAGATAATGGCGGTTGAAGAGGTCCTTGCTAGACAGGGTAAGAGAAGGCAGTTCCCCTCAGCCCTGTGATCCCAGCCCAGGTCCCTGCAGAGGGCTCCAGGGCGTGAATCACCTCTGATAAACTTTGATAAGGTACAAGGAAGGGTATTGTCGAGTGGCCCTTGGATGCCAGTATCTGGGTCAAAGAGCACCCTTTGGAAAGCAGAGGGAAGGCAGAGTACACGATTGCCTCCAACTTACACTTCCTTGAACTTCTTTTCAAAGGGCTTTGAGTCAGTCCCACAGAGAACAGCGTCTTGATGCATAATGCGAAGCAAGCGCATTCCCTGGCTGTGTGACTAAGCACATTATTTTTCTTCTCTGCTTGATAAACGGCCTCGAAGCCAACTCGGATGATCTGTTGAGGTCCCTTCCACTCTAATAAATGCTCGTGGGATTTATTCATGTCTCCTCTGTGATGAACTCACGTTGGAGTCTCGGTCCTCGCACTGGCTGATTTTCCACCTCTGTGAAGTGGAGCCTGCTCACAGGTGGCCTCCAGCCCTGTGCCCAGGGCCTGGAAGGAAGGAAATGGCTTGGTTAGGCATTGTCCCCCCTTCCCCCAACTTCCAGCGGGTGTGGAGTGGGCTTTCAGAGACGAACATGGCGCTCCTGAAAGGAAACTCCTGGCTTGTTAAGACGGATCCGGGAAGCCCGACCAGATTGTTCCTTTACTGAACAGGTACTGCACCAGCCTTGGCCTTGGCCTTGGCCCCGCAGAGTGCTTCTGTGTGAGACCCTGCTTCAGACAAACCAGCACTGCAGCAAGAAGAGGCAGTGGGACTGGGGAGCCCATATGAGCAGAGGAAAAAGCCACATGTGCATGGTCCAGCTCCAGAAATAATCACAAAGCCCCATCAAGTCACAGTCAGAACTAGAGTGACACCCCCCCATCCCCCCCCCCCCGCCCCGGCCTCCTGGCCTAACATGCAAGGGGACAGGTTCACAGAGAAAAGGGGGACCACCCAGATCACCCCGAGAACAGGTGGTGAGGCTGGAACAAAAGCCAAGTTCTCCTGCCACAAGGAGAGGTTGTCTTTGGACCTTGATTCACCTTCTGTCAGTTCTTTGTGAATCTTAGGATCAGCCAGGTATTCAGGTATAAAGTTCAGTGGATTGGATCTAACTTTCGAGCAGTTGCGTCCTCTGCGTTTATGAGCTTACACACACACACACACACACACACACACACACACACACAACGACAACAACAAACTGTAATATTAGGTAAACAGGGAAGAATGTCTTATCAATCATAAACTCTCAAGGTTCTGTTTGATTAGTTTGTTTGCTTGTTTTTAATATTAGCTAAAGATAATCATTCCTCTACAGACTCTTGAAACTCAGACAACGTGTCAAAGGTCTCACTGACTTGCCAGCAGGTACTGTGATCAGAAGGGATACCATGGTCTCTCAGGAGTGACCACAAGGCAGTCCGCACATCTGCACCCTCTGCCTTCCTGCAAAGGCCCACAGAGAGCCTGTCGCATGTGACTGATGAGTAGTGGCAATACCCTGCACCAGCCAATTACACTCCGCGGGGAAGCCGTGCAGAACTGCAGGAACTGCTCTCATATTTCTGCTTGTTCTGGGCTGGCTGAGCACTTACCCATTTGCTGACCCCTAGGATTAGGCTTCTCCAATAAAGGTGACAGGAGTCAGAAAATGAAGACTCCTCTGTAGGAAAGGCCCCAACAACTTCAACAGCATGTACAGGCACAGAGCCCTCTGCCCAGGTGGAAGTAAAGCATTTGGGGGAAAAATATAACTACGGTGGTTTGTTCGTCTATGAATTCTCTTGTGGGTTTGCAAATTCCATCTCCCAACAAGATTCTCTTGGACCCAAATGCTATTCTTCAATCAGTCCAGGGACCCCTAAAAGATGAAGTGCCATAGACTTTCCATAAGGGTTGCTGGCTGCTGAGGAAGACACAAAGCCAGTGCAGTGGATGTGGCTGATGGGGAGGGGGGGTCCTGGGCCCAAATGGAACCAATGGGCCTTGGGTAGAGGGACATCGGGTCACCTCAGCAGGAGAAGAGAATTCACATGTATTATTCAATTACAGTGTGTCAGACTGAGCACTTAATATTCATGATCTTACTGAATCCTCAGGAAAGCCTGGTGAGGTAGGGGATATTTCCCCCATTTTACAGATGAGAGAACTGAGGTTCCGTGAGGTGAACGGCCTGCCCCAGGTCACACCACTAGCAGAACACAGGACTGCTGGACTCAATGCCTATGTCCATTCCATGATCCTCTCTTACAAATGACTGTGGAAGAACAAAGGGAAAGGCTGGGCTCTACTCCAAAACCAGCAACTACAGACCAAGCTTGAAGGTTATTTAGTTCTCCGAGTTTCTAAATCAAATTTCAGCAAGGCTTCCCTTATTCTTCCTGCGCTGCAAAATAAGCAAATCTTCTACAGCGCCAACTTGGGGAGATGCTTACTACAAGTAAAAGGAATAATAAAACAGGTAACGTTAATTAAGCACAGTCTCCTGTCCCCACTCCCTCCCCAGCTTTATGGAAGATACGTATTAAAAGTGATGACACACCAGAAACTTAACAAGATGGGAAAGCCGAACCTAGAGATCCGCTTCCATTCTTATGTGAGCCATCTCCCTCTTTCCTTACTCTTTCCATTCTGGGTTTCTGTTCTTTTAAGATTGGGTCCGCTTTCCTGTCCCAAAGAAGATGACTCCCAACGGAAGCAGAAGGCTCAAGCCAGGAAGAGATACAGGACTGATTCAGGACTGCGGGGTAAGAAGACGAACCCAAAACTGTTGATGCCCATCCTTTTCTGCTGGTTTCAACTTGATGTCGTTGACTGGTTTAAGCTGCTGCTGAGTCTTCTGGCAGCGTGAGTATGGAGGGACAGGAAGGTCTAGAAGAACTCACTCAAGACAAAATAGCAGCATTTGTCCTTCGATCTTCCCATTTGTCCTCTGGTATTCAGTGAGCACAACCCCTCCACCAAGCACTGGGCTGATAGGTGCAATGGGATTCAATGAAGAGACACCCAGACTCTGCCCTCAGAGAATCTAGAATTCTATAGGGGAAATGTAATGTGCACATAACACTTAAAAATAAGGCAGCATGTTATACATGCCATCCCATATCCCATATAATAAAAGGGTAATATACAAATTGACCCTAACCACAGATCAACCACTGGACTAGTCACTATGAGGTGCACTGACCACCTCTTGGTCCCTTCCCCTGGCCGTCAGGCACCAATTACCTGAAGGCGAAAGGGGAACTGGGGGTGGGTGGCGGCAGGAGATGGATCCGGCTGTAGGCAGCTGGGAAGATGGCCCTGATCTCATGGCCAGGCCTAGGGACCATATCCGCACATGAATTTTGTGCACCGGGCCTCTAGTTAAAAAATAAAATAAAATTACTATTCCTTAAATAGGAAGAAAATTCCGACACACGCTATAATGTTCATGAACCTCGAGGACATTATTCTAAATGGAATAAGCCAATTACAAAAAAGACAAATACAGAATGATTCCTCTTATAAGAGGTACCTAAGTAGTCAAGTTTATGGAGACAGAAAGTAGAACGGTGGTTGCCAGTAAAATGGGGAGATGAGACAGTTCTGGAGACAATGTGAATATGTTGAACACTATTGAATTGTTCACCAAAAAATGTTTAGTCCTAGTCAGATGACTCGGTGGATAGAGCCTCAGCCCACAGACTGAAGGGTCCTGAGTTTGATTCCTGGTCAAGGGCATGTATCTGGGTTGCAGGCTCCATCACTGGCCCTGGTCAGGGTTCATGCAGGAGGCAACCAATCGATGTGTCTCTCTTACATTGATGTTTTTCTCTATCTCTCTCCCTTCTTTCCATTCTCTTTAAAAATAAATGGAAAACTATCCTTGGGTGAGAATTAAAAAAAAAAAAAACAAGACAAAACAAAATGTTTAATTAAGATGGTTAGTTCAATCCCAGGTTTTGGCACCAAAGAACTTTTTTTTTAATGTTTAAGATGGTAACATATATATCATGTATATTTTAGTATAATTAAAAAATTTTTAAAAATGTAATGGAAAAGAATTACTGTCGACCTGCAGAAAGTAAAGCAATTCTATATCTAACTGGAGATACCAAAGAAGGCTTCATGGAGAAGGGGGATGGGAGCTGAGCCTTCTAAAATAGATGGGCTAAAGAGGGATAGAAAAGGGCATTTCAGGTGAGCAGAACAGCAGGAACAAAAGCACATCTTTTTTTAAAAAAATCCAGAAATTTTTGTCTTTCATTGCATCAACACTCCACAGTCCTTTTTCAGTGATCAAAGTGCTGGTGCCTGTGTTTGTGACTCTGTCCTGTGACATCTCAGCCAGGCACGGCTGTCCTGCCTCCTCCCTCCCTTCATCCCTCTGTGCACGCCTCTTCCTGCCTCTTGTTCTCACTCTCTCTCTGGGCTCTTTTGAACCTTCCAACCTGAAATCCTTGACAAAGGTCTGCTTTCAGCCCAGAAGGAGGCTGCCTTGAGGTCTCTTTAATACCAGCAAACACTCTGGGACTTACACGCCTTCATTAGCAGACCCTGTTTGGATATTTTTTTTCTTCTTCCGATACCTGACGTTTAAGAAGAAATCACATCATTGCTCACCACAGGCAGGTCTCTGTGGTAAGAAGTCTTTCTGACACATATTGCCCATTCTGCCGAAGTACAGGGAGGCTTCGACAGGATCGATACTGACTCTGTGAGCAGGAGTCTAGAGGAGGGTGGGCTCTATGGAGATTTCTTCATTAGCGGCAGGGTTAATAAATTCAGAATTTATTATTCCCCTGGTTGGTCATAGAGATGCGAGGCCAGATTCCTCCTGTGTCTGGTGAGCATGGTACCCAGGCTGGCCTGCCCACTCCTGGAGGAAGGGGGTTCACATTGCCCTTTTCTCATCCCATCAGCACAAGCGGCAAGCAATGACATGCTGAAGAGAAGGCGCAGGTCGGGCGCCACTCTGACATCTTGTAGGAATTGACGACTGGGGAGTTGAAGGGCAAAATCCAATTTAGGGAGCCTGGTCTTTCCTTGGTGTCTATTTGATTCCATTAGAAATTATAACCACAAAATCAGGGACTCAGCCCAGCCCAGCAGGATGCAGGAATCCATGAGCATCTGCTGGCTGCTGCCAGCTCAGATGATCCTGATGGAGAATGCATTCCTTTTAGGAGTGAAGTTAACTATTAAAAACTCTTCCTTAGACTAGATAAAAACCAAAGTTCCGTTCCTTTAATAGCTCCCACCTATAGATACTATGCGCCTATGTTATGTGTGTTGACTGACCAGCTGACTGACTGATTGGCTGAATACATGAATAAATTATTAAGCAGTAAATTGGCAAGGAGGAGAAAAAGGGAAGGAGAGAAAGTAACCGCAGCGATGAGACGTAATGGGATGGTGGGAAGGGAGGGAAAAAGAACATTTTTGCTAAGCATTTTTTTCTTTTTTTGGGAGGGGGGGGAGGCGAGGAGAACACAGAGGAAGGCCTCACTATCTCAGCAAATATTTTTATTCCCTAACATTTCTTAAATCAACCAGACAACAAAACAACAACAACAATTCAATTTAAAAGTCAATAAGATTTTGCATTAAATACATTTGCAAAATGAATTAAATTACATTTGATTAGTATAAAAGTTGCTAAAGATAAATGTTGCCCATTTTCCCCAAGTTGCTTTCTCATGACCTACTTCTCTCTCTCTCTCTCTCTCTCTCTCTCTCTCTCTCTCACACACACACACACACACTGAGCTTATAAATCATTTCCAGCCTCCTCCACATGAGTTGGCTAGATAAACCAGCTAACAATTACCTTGATCTAGCTCAAGCTCCCTCCTACTCTGCCTCTCATCCCCAAACTGATGCCCCCGCCTATTAGGGTGGCAAAAGACCCTCCCTGGCATCTCCCCCTCCCGCCCGACACACACACTCCCACACACCCATCTATAGCTCCATGCTCGGCAGACAGGCGGCAAACACATGGCATCTTTCCTGCTGTGTGGGAGGGTGGGGAGAAGTCCCAGGGTGCAGGCTGTAGGCGCTCCCCTAAATCTCAAGATGAAGTGGCTCACACTGCCTTGCAGGGCCTCACGTGGTGGTTCTGGACTTGGGCTCAAATAATCTGTGTTTCCCTGGCCCTCTCTCCCCTCACCCCTCACACCCCCTAGGAACCATTCACACGCACCAGGCACCACGGCACACTCTCCCCCGTAAATGGGAGGGGGCCTCCCTAATGTGTCTGGTGTCTGAGTCCTCCCTGCCCGGAAGGACAGTCCCCTTCTGGAAGGCAATGGATGCAGTGAGAGTAGGAGCAAAGGCTGCAGAGGCTGGTACTGAAAATGCCACTTGTGTGCTGGATCCTTCCTGGACAGGTCACCTCCCCCACAACCCCCACCATCTGGGATTGGATGACATGGCCATGAGCATCACATGAGATGGAGAGTGAGAAACTGTATACTGTTTTCTGGTACAAGGACAACCAATCCAGATAACACCAGCCAGACCCTCCCAATGTTCCATAATTTGGCTACAAATAAACCCTTGACTTTCTGCCTTTCCTTTTGAAGATAATGGTAGCTGTGCTTCATCAAACATCTAGTAGATATTGTCTGTGCACTGGTGCTTAGAATCCTCCGGGTGGAAAGGAACCAGATATGAATCAAGGTTCATGGAGCTCCTACTGTGCGTCTGACCTTCTGCTAGATTTATATCCATTCATTAAACACAGACGGTCTTTTCCAACCCCAGGAAATGGAGTTGGTCATCCCTCCCAGCCCTCCCTTCATGCGTCCTTAGACCAGACATTCCAGGGCACATACCCAGGTTTCAGGCTCGATCCCCAGTGTGGGGTGTGCAAAGGGCAGCCAATTCGCTCTCATCATTGATGTTTCTGTCTCTCTCTTCCTCTCCCTTCCTCTCTGAAATCAATAAAAATGTTCTTTAAAAAGACATGTGCAACGGAATTCCCATCTTCAATTCCCCCCTCACTCACACTGTACCAAGAAACACCCATTTCTCCTCAGCAAAGGGCGTTTGGCCTCCAGGGGAGTCACTCCCAGGTGTAGATGGGCTTCATTCAAGCATCTGCTGAGGCACAGAGAGGAGAGTTAGAGTTCTCCAGGTGCCCTGTCAGAGCCAATACCGACAATATGTGGGGACCCAGGCCGCCGTCTCAGGGTTGCGCTCCTCTGCATGACCGTGGCCTTATGACAGGAAGCCGGGTGCTTCCTCCAGCCTACAGGGCCGGGAGCAGCATCCCAAACCCAAGTATTCTCCCCTTAAGTGTTATCAGGATGGCAGCCAAACCTCCCGATTCTGCTGGATGATTTCCATGTTTTCTGTCCCATTGTTCCTACCCGCTCACGTGCACATGTCAGACTATGCTATTTCTGATTCAGAAAATAGGATATGGACTTTTACTCTCCAAGAAACATTTTGTTTGTTTATTTGTTTGTTTGTTTTGGCTGTTTAGAAATTCCCTACAATTGTTTGGGTTCCCCCTAAAGTGGAGACGCTACGGCAAGGACTCAAGTGTAAATCGTGTATTTGGGGGGTGCAGAGAGCACCCATAGAGAAGAGAGACAAGAAAAGGAAGGCAACTAATAAAGGGTTAGTGGCCTAGCCAGCTGCCAGCGTGGGTGATGGAGCTCATCCCCTCAAGGGAACTCTGGAGCTCCGTGTAAAATACACCTTTCAGAGGTAGCTCTGAGGGGTGCAGGGGTCAGCGCATTCATCACCAATGCTTATCGGTCATTGGTTACATGGTGCTCTCCCGAGGACTCTCAGCCCGCCAGCCAGTAGAGGAAGGTATCCAGTGGGGAGGAGACCACTGCAAAACACCACACTGGAAGCTGGAGTGCTGCCCATAGATTGGCAACAGCCAAGAGATGCCATAGGAACGGGCAGAGGGTTCTACGACTTCTCGCCTCTAGGAGATTCAACTGTAAGTCACATCCCATGGGCTATGGATTGTAATGACTGAGAGCAAAATCCTTGAAGAGCAGGACCCAGAATATAAATCAGTGATCAAAAAGATACTAAAAAAAGCAAAAGATACTAAAAAAGATGGTGGCAGCGTAGGAGGCCTCCTGTGTTTGTCTGACCCCTCCGTCAGGGCTCTGTATCTTCATGTCAGTTTCAGTAACACCGTGCTGGGCTAGTGCCAATGGTGAGCGAGAGCTGGCTTTACATTGTTAATATTCAAGAAATATGCAAGCCAGGTGACATCACATGGGCAGCTTGGAATTAGCCGTGCTGGGAGTATTTACACCACAGAAATTGGCAAGTGTTACAAAACCAGGGCTTCCCCCACCCCAAGAGCCAGTTGTTAAACATTAAGCATGTACATCTTGGACGTTTGTTCCCTCCCTGAGCCCAAAGGGGACAGTCTCAGTACCATTCTTGGAGGGAGTACATGTCTGATGCCCACCAGATGTCTGAGCCTGGCAGGAGATTCCCCCAGAAAGTCATGGGTGCTTGGTTGCACCCTCTTCAACCTGCATCAGGGACCTCTGGGGCGCCATATCTCCATATGGGGTCCTATAGGCATGAATAAAGTCCCTTCTGCTTTTGTTCTGACAGCTCGACTCAGCTTGAGACACACAGCGAATGTATGTTGCCTGACTCAGCAACCAAGCGATTCCTGCACCCAAACCTGTCTCACCCCAAAAAAAGTGAGAAGAATTTTAGGGGCACTCAAGCTTCATCACCCTCCATTTTCTTGTGGAGTCCCCACAAAGAAGGAAGAATGGGAGTCTATTCCCAGGAGATAGACTGCGAACCAGGGCATGCTGGCAGGAGACAGCTTCTTCCGGCCCGGCCCCATCACTCTGTGATGAGGCGGCCAGGGCTATTTTTCTGA
This sequence comes from Murina feae, assembly GCA_004026665.1. NCBI lineage: Eukaryota > Metazoa > Chordata > Mammalia > Chiroptera > Vespertilionidae > Murina > Murina feae. Next base: position 10,701 of record PVJC01006026.1, on the reverse strand, counting down.
CATCAGATTTCTTGTGTTCCATTTGGCTGTGGTGATTAAAAACAAAAATCAGTGACACATTTTAAAGGAACAGACATCACTGTACTCAAAGCAGCCTCCAAATGCCAACATCTCACCATGTGTGGGCCCACGTGCATAGACTAGTTGAGTTTCATTTGTTTAATTGTTGTTTTTTCAGACTTGGGAGAGCCTTCCAGAAAAACAAAATGAGGGCTTCTGTGAGCTTCAACCAGACACCAGGACAAAAGCAAGTGAGGGGGGCAAGAACACAGGTCTCCCGGTGCACAGAGGAGCCCAGGGAAGTAGATGAACTCTTCCCGGCCAGGAGCAAGGGGCCTGGCAGAAGGAGCAGTTTCCAAAGCTAATATTTCCCCCAAATGCCCGCCTGACAGCCGGGCCAAAGTCCAGCTCAAAAATGCATCTGAAAACATTAAGGCAACAACTTAGGTCATTTTATTCAGAACTGGAAATAAGTGACCTTGGGCTAAAACTTCCCCAGCCCAGTGGAATGATTTAAGTGCACATGTTATTGCCGATATTTAATCCGCTACCAGCACCCAAGAGAGCAGAACAATTCCTCCTTTCAGTTTCTTTCTCGGACTCCTCCCCTCACAGAAGCTTCCACGGCTGAACAATGTGTACTTAAAAAATGGTAACTATTCGAGCTTATTATCTCCCATAAGTGGAGTCCCCATCTTCTGTCCTGTGCCCTGGCTGCTGTGGGTCTCGGAGATCACATAGACAAAGCAGGGACTGTGTGAGCTCCTCGTGGGGTTAAAAATTAAAATTAATGGTTGGGCACCACGCTGCCTTTGACTCACTCAGAGAACAGAAGCCAGATGCTTCCTTTAACTTCCGGTTGTGCTCCGGCTGAGAGTGCCTCTGGGGGCGTGCACTCCCCTGCGCGTCAGCCTCAGGTACGAGAAAATCCCTCGGAAAGGACATGGTGTGGTGGCTCTTGGTCACCGCCAGGCCACAGCTGTCCAGTTCTGGGAAGACAAACTCAAAAATGTGCTTTCCTCTTATGTGTCCAAACACCTGACCTCTGTGCCTGGTTCATCCTCAAGACACATGCCACAGCCACCTGCTCTCCGGGATGTGTGCAGTACCTGTGGCATTGCTCCACCTTTTCTTTGGTGCTGTTTTCAGAGGGGTCGTTTCACGTACCTATCTCCCTCTGCGACGTGTACTACCCCATTTATATAAAATGCATAACTTTTTAAAGTGGTTTTAGAGAGGAAAGGCAGAAGAGAGAGAGAAACATCAATGATGAGAGAGAATCATTGATCGGCTGCCTCTTGAAACATCAATGATGAGAGAGTATCATTGATTGGCTGCCTCTTGCACACCCCCCACTGGGGATCAAGCCCAAAACCCAGCATGTGTCCTGACCAGGAATTGAACGGTGACCTCTTGGTTCATGGGTCAACGCTCAATCACTGAGCCACACCAGCCAGGCTGTACTACCTCATTTTTTAAGGGATGTTATTGAAAGCTAGACTTTTGAATGGAAGTCTTTAACTAGATAATTTTTTGTAGAAAATGTTTCTGTTTCTGATTACCAACCTGAATAAGTAACTGTATTTTTACTACAAATTGTTACTCTATACACAATACACACACACACACACACACACACACATATGTATTGCTATAAATGTGTGTTTCTACCTAAATTAAGCCTTTAAAAACTCAAATCAAATTGTCCATTAGCATGTGTAATGTGATCAGGCCATGTCCTAGAGGGGAATCACAGAAAATATAAACTGCATTATTTGGGTTCAAGGAATGCAAAGGTTTGTTGAGGAAAGAATACAAAACAGTGTAGAACACAGCATTAGATGGGTAGGATACATGGGCCGTCAGCCCAAGAACCAGTTTATAACCCTGACATTTCCAGAAAAACAGGATTCCCACCACAAAACTGGCCTGACATAGAGGATGGATAACAGCCAGCTTCTTAACTAGCAACTATTTCATAAACAGAACTGGAATGACCTCTAGCAGGACAAGTGAAAAGCCTTCTCTAAAGAATCTTGTGGAAAACATTAACTGATCTTTTTACCAGATTCTACTTGGAGAGGCTCTCGCCTCTGCATTTCCAGGATAAGATGGGGGAGAGACACCCATCTGGCTCCCAGAATAACTAGACGCTTCGTTCGTCTTGTGTACATCCTAGTGGATGACATAAAGGCTTTGGCATCTCTCACCAAGGTCAAAGGGGTTCATTTGATCAAAACTTACATCAGTCATAAGAAGGTATCAGCCCTCCATTCTCATCTCAACCCATGACAGGCCAACTCTCCTGAGAGTTGACAGGAACATTATCAGGGGAAAAGGGAAGAGCAAGCTTTGTCCACAGTTGAACCTTGGGGTCATCCGCCCTAGAGGTCTCCACATTTTGACACGTGATACCACCCATGGTCCTGGAGATGGTTGTAGGCTGGCTTTACTTACTTGCCCTTTTGACACCAAAACCTTCACTTGGGTCTTCCCCTCTGACAAGATTCAGTTAATTGGGTTAATTCCAAATTATGTAAATCAGCAGGTATAAGGTAGGGGGAAAGAGAAAGCAAAATGTTTTATGGTAAAAGAGAGAACAGGTTAACATCCTGCTTAATATGTTAAAATTTAGAGTATCTTGTACCAGGAAAATAGTCAGCGAAAGAATTTTGAATCCATACCCCTTCTTCTAAGTGAGGAGTCCAGAGGAAGTCCCCATTTCCATTTGAAGCCAACCTCAACTCACTGATTTATACGCTGAGTCTTGATTCATTGTGTATTCAAGGTTCTAACAGCTCAGTCTATAAGCTGAGTGATTTTGGCCAAGTTGGTTAACCTCTCTGATATTGTTTTCTTCACCCTAGAAGCTGTGACCTCTAGGTTCCGTTCTAATGATCAAAATCCGCTGTGACTGTGCTACCCAGAGATACCTTTGCCTTCAATAAGTGGGTTTTTATGCAGGAAATAATTTCTATAGATATGAACCTTCAACATCCCAAGAAACATACAGAGCCACAGAGTAGGTTGGGACAGAATCCTTCCCTGGGAAACCTGAAAAGAATCTTTCAGAATGGCCACTTTCCCCAGTCTTTTCAGTAATACTTGCCCCAGAAATAGTAAAGGGATGAGAAGTTCTGAAAAAGTAGGGCAGTAATAGAAACCATAGGACATTAGATGCAGCCAGATGGGGGATTTCAAGAAGCAACGATCCGAATGAGAAGCTGACAGTTGACTGCAATGCTGTCAGCACTTTATTCTTGCAATGATTGGGTCTCCAGATACCAGTTGTTTTCCAGACCTGGGCTTGTCCCAGCCCTGAAGATATCGAAGATGTGGTTAGAAGAGGCAGAGTGAGAGGGAAGGGCGAGGTGCATCAGAGTGAAGTTACTCTGACACCTACCTGAGCCCCTGAGTGAGGCATTGCTTATGCTACTGGTAACCAGAGTTTCCCAGTGGGACATGTGCAGCACGGGCTCCCCACCCTGCCTGCTGGGCCTGTAGGGTGTGTTGGATTTGTTGAAACAACTCTAGGCTCCAGCAGATCACTCAGCACCAACCAAAGACTGCACCAACACTGCTCTGGGCCTCAGGCACCTTGGGAATTCTGTGTCAAGGACCTAGCACTTCAATCTTGTCTTCCAAATGAGAGTCAGCAAGCAGGCTTGGCTACCTTAGGAGGAATACGTGACAGGGGACCGGGAGCCCTAAGTGTGTGCGCCTGTTATCTGTTTCCGGGAGGATGAAAAAGAGGATGCTGACAGCTCTGGGAGCTCTGGCTTAGTGACCTGGCATCAGGGGCACTTTCATGATTTGCCCTGTGGAAAATTCCTAACTCAGGCAGCAAAGGGAGCTGCCTTTGTGCGGTAGAAATGAGCCCTGTTCACGCTGGGCATGGAGAGTCTGCCCTATTCCATCCATTAGAGGACAGTGGCACCCACCACACACAGACACATGCAAGTGCTACTCTGAGGTCATCTGTCCTGCCTGTGACTGAAGAGCTCAGGTTCCAGCACCCTGAAGCAGTGGGTGGGACCAGATGGACGCAGGGCTGAAGAAAGGGTCCTGTCTTGACATTGAAGTTGCTGCTGTTACCCAGACAGGGGACTTCAGTCTCCACCAGAGCAGACGGATCACAAAACCCGCCCCTGGATCCAATTCCTTGTGGGGTCTCTGGGTACATATCACGGGTCACTGCACACCACCCCAGACATTCCTGAACAGGTATGAACCTCACGTCTGTCCTTGGGCTACAGGCAGCCCTGCAGGTAAAGGCAGGGGTGGGGCGCCCAGGAAGGAGGCTCACCAAAGAACACCTGTTCTGAGAAATGGTGTGGATGACTCACCACATGGCACTCTTTCCTCGGACTTAGCCCTGACTCTGTGCCCTGCCTATTGGCAGGGGCTTGGAGAAGTCATAGAGGGTGGCTCTTGGGTGAGTCATAAACCAAGAGGCCGAACACTTACACTCCTGAGGAACTCAAGACTTTCTCAGAAAAAAGCAGGCGAAACTAATTTTTATTCATTCTTCCTCCTTCTGGTCTTCGTTTGCCTGTGGTCATGATCATAAGAGCTGATATGTGTGTGTTTTTTCACTGCTTACAAAACTGTTGTTGAAAGTTTCTGGGATGTATTAAACACAAAAAGTTAACTTGAAAAGACTACATAATTTTTTTATCAATGTAAATGATCAAATTAAGTAGACAATCGTCTACATCTACACCATTCAATATGGTAGGCACTAGCCACACTTGGCCATTTAAACAAAGTTAATTAAAATTTGACATTTAGTTCCCAGTCACACTAGACACATTTCTAGTGCTCAGTAGCCACATTTGGCTAGTGGCTATATTATTGGACAGCACAGATATATGTCCCTGTCATCACAGGAATTTCTATATGACAAAGGATAAATACATAGCAAGTGTTAGAGATCCACTCATTCATTTGCTTATTCTATAGGTATTGATGGGGGGTTGGCTCTGTGTGAGCATCTTCGGGGGGAACAAAGATGAAAAAAAGGTGGTTCCTGTACTCCAGGAGTTTATAGCTGGTTGGGAGTACATATACGTAATAAAAAATATAGACTTTTTTTTTTAATCCTGGGAGTGAAATAGCTACACATGAGAGAATAGAATGTTAAAAAAAAAAAAAAAAGTCAGCTTTAGAGAAGAAGCGCAGAGGAGGGAGTCAACCTAGTTGGCCTTGAGCTTATAAATCTTTCATTCAGCATCTGATTGCAGATGTGTGGATGGTAAGTTAGCTTAGATCCGAGTGACAGGTGTCACAGCCACAGAGCCCTGCAGCCCACAGAAGGGAAGCCCAAGCCCAAAGCTCTCCTGGAAGAGCTGTCTGCCTCCTACAGAGGGCAGCTTTGTGGACACAGCTGCATGAGGAGAGGCCATTTTCTCAGGCAGTCAGATCCAGCCGGAGGACACGTGTAGGTTAATTTTGCCCTTCACCTCCTAGAATTCTTGAACACTGGGCTTCACCACACTTCTGAGAAAATGGTGAGCAACCAGCTGGCTCTTTCTCCAGCGCAGCTGCTCCTTATTTGAAGGATTTTCACCGAGTGATGTTAAATGTTTTTACAAGGTGTTCAAATTGGGTAACCACATCTAATATGCATGAAGGCAGAGTCTGGAGAAGCGATCACAGAGCACAAGAGGGACCAGTGCTCTAGCACTTCCAGCAAGGTCATCGTAGGGAAGGAATGGCCGAGGGGGCAACACATCAAAGTAAAGGCAGACACTGGCTTTACTCAACAGAAATACCACCTGAAAATGACAGTGTGAGTGGGAGTGAGGTACAGTGAACATGCAGAAACCTGAACCAGAGCCCCTAGAGGGGAACAGGGGGTATTTTCAACCTCGGGAAGTTGTAATGACTTACAGTTGGGTGACATGGTGCAGCTGCCCTCTAAAGATATTTATGAATTGGTTTGGGTGGGATATTTGTATTTATTTATTTATTTTTAATCCTTAACTATTGATTCTAGAGGGAGAGGAAGGGAGAGGGAAGAAGGAGAGAGAGAGAGAGAGAGAGAGAGAGAGAGAGAGAGAGAGAGAGAGAGATCAGTGGTTGCCTCCTATAGGTGCCCTGACTTGGAAGCAAATCCACGACTCTTCAGTGCTCTAACCACTGAGCAATCAACCAGGACTGGGTGGAATATTTTTTCACACGGAGGGGCGGGGGGACCACTGAGATGGTGTAAGGCATAAGACCAGGTTCTGGGTTCCTCTGGGCAGCCAGGCTACAAATAGCTATTCTGAAAAAAGACTATGGGAACAGGGAACTAATTTTTTTTTTATTGTAATGTTTTGAAAAGGGTTCATATTCACATGATTCAAAATTCAAAAAATATAAGAAAGTTCACAGTAAAGGGCCTCCTTCACACATCTATCCCCTGTCTGCCTGGTTCCTGCACCTCTCCCGCCTCCATCTGGGCAGCCATTTTGTTCTTTTATGATCTCCAAGAAAATGCAAATATATATATCTCATTTCTCCCCCCACCCCTTGTTTTACACAAAATGTGCCAACTATATACACTGGTCTACCTGTCACTTAATTATTTAATAACTGTCTTGGAACTCTTCCCTGTGTGAGAGCCATGTCATTCTTTTTCACAGTTGCCTGGTATTCCATTATATAGTTAGACCATCATCTGTTTCACAGTACCCTATTAATGGACACTTAGATGCTTCCTACATTTTACTATTACAACAATTCCATAATTAATAACCCTGAATATACATTATTTCACATGTGTACAGTATATCTCGACAGTAAAATTCTAGAAACAGGTCAAATAAGCATTGACAAGTTGGGTAGATACTGCTTAATTGCCCTCCAGAGTAGCTGTGCTAATTTGCACTTCTACCAGCAATGTTTGAGTGCCAAAGGAATGTGTTATCAAATTCTGGGGATTTTGCCAACATAATAGGTAAAAATGAAATCTCATTTCTCTTATTATGAGTGAGGTTGAAGATCTTTCATATGCTTAAGAGCCATTTGTATTTCCTTTCCTGAGATCTATCTGCCTGACTATATATTTTCACCTTCTCCTATAGAGTTATTGGCTATTTTTAAAAGTTAGTTTCTCATTAATTTTTCTAATCAATTTCAATTTCTTTATCAAGGACACTAGCTCTTTGTCTGTACTATGAGGAACAATGAATATAAACACGGAGCCAATCAATAGCATTGTTGCCCAAAGATGTTTTGATGATTTCCCAGAAAATCCTTTTCAAGGCAAGGCCTTTTATCCCCATGCCCAAGTTCCCTCCCCCAACCCCCACGCACACCAGGTTTCTGGCTATCCCTCTTCCATGTGATTTTCTTCCTTGGGGCATTTGTATTGGCTGCTTCCTCTTCCTGGAATGATATTTTTTTTTCTCTTTGTCCTGGCAAATTCCTGCTGAACTTTTCAAGACCTGCGACACTTCTCATTACAAAGAGCAAGTAGGGACAGAGGAGAGGGACAATTTGAAACTGTGAGACTCTTCCCCTAAAATCATAGTGACTTGAGGGGAGACCCAGGCTGGGCAAGTGGCTGTGAAGCAGTGTGAGCCAGTGGGCAGGGGTATCCATGGAGACAGACAGGCAGAGGGATGTCAGGTGAGGGGGGGTGACTGAGGGAGGAGGCTACTTTGGGGCAGAGTTGCGGAGGGAAGGACAGGGACAGGTGAGCGCTGATGGGGGGTGAGGGGCATGCATTCAGTGGACGGTGTTTTCAGAAGGGACTAGAGGACAGAGAACAGAACTGGGAAGGACTCAGAGTGTGAAAGCCAGGGACTCAGGGTGGGGCTACATCACCTTTCAGGGGGTTACAAGAAGAGCAATTTCAGCTGAAAACCTAGGAACCCTGACCTGAAACTGCCTGCTTTCCCAAGAACCAACAAAGGAGAGAAAGTGGGAGAGCTATCTCAACCCTTGGCAAGGGACGTGAGGAAGGGAAATATTTACAAAAACAGAAAGCCCCTGGAATCTGGACTTTGTACAGCCAGAGATGGTGAGAGAAATGGAAAAGGCTGGAAGAGACTCCTGAAATGCTTTAATCCAAAGCCACACAGTAGAACTCACACCTGACCATGCACCCAGATTCACAGTACTATGCTGTGCTTCAGGGTGGACAAGCAGCAATAGGCGGACAGAATTTTTACTGGGAGAGGAAAGGGGTCAGATGATAAAACCTGGGACTCGGTTTTTGCAAAGGGAGCATCCCTAGCTAATCTCCTGGTGGAACCAGCAATAAGCCAGGAGAACTCCCAAGAACTTCTGGTGGGGAGCAGCTGTTTGCCCCAGCTCATTCTGAGACTCCCCTGTTGCATTTAATACACGTTTTGGGGGCACCTGCTTTGCACCATTCTGCTAAGGTATGTATTTGTGAGGAAAGTACCAACCTGCCCCAGTGACTATTCTAGTGGGAGAGATGGACGCATACCAGCCGGTAGCTGTGTGCTCTGATGGACGTGAGCACTGGGGCTGTGAGGGTGCAGAAAGGAGGTCCTGGTCCAGATTTGGGGTGTCAGGGGAGGCTTCCTAGCACAAATGACTCCTAAGCTGACTGGGATCCCTTTGAGGATGGGCCACCCATAGAGACCCCCGAAAGCCCCAGGAAGAGGTAGACGGCTCCCCTGCAGCATAGAAGGAGCCCACGATGAACACGCTAGGCTTCCAAGTAGAAGAGGAAACATTAGGAAGTCAAACTGAAAGATGAGTGCTTTCTTCCCTCTGCTTGTCCTGAGCCAGACAGTCCAACTCCTGGGCCACTTAAACCTCTGAAGTAATGCGTGTGCAGATTCTCCGCCGAGAATAGAAGCCAGGCCTGATAAAATCCATTCCCCCTCTTCTGTTGCTGACTCCTGTATTAGCTCTGAGCCAAGGGTCAGCAGTTTCTGATATCATCTTCTGCACTGAACCCTTCCTCCTCCCCGCCTGCCCCCCCCCCCCCCCCCCCCCCCCCCCCCCCCCCCCCCAACTCCTCTCAAGTCTTCTAAGCAGCCTTATCCAATATTTATAGAATCTGACATGGCCAGGCTGCCTTGACCACAGTGACTAAGGGTCTGAGATGATCAGAGCTGGGCCCTCAGCAGTGTGCTCTGGGTGCTGTTCCCAAATGTGCCCTCCCCACACTCCCCCCGACCCCCGTTAAGGGTCCCAGGAACCCTGCAGGATGAAGACACAGCTCCTTGTTCAGAGACCTGCCCACCCCCGCAGGGAGGGGAACGAGCTCTGCCACATACTTCAGCAAATCCTCCTTGAAAGCCCGAGATCCTGTCCTCGTTTTTTTAGCAGAAGCAAGAAATCAACAAACCCTTAAGGGACAGCCCACCCCAGTAGGGCCAGTACTGCAACAGGTGAGTGGATATGAGTTGAGATGCTCTTTTCGCCATTGTAATGTAGAATTCCCAGGGCGGGGCTGCCTGTGTCTTTCACCAGAGGAAGCTATCCAGTGGCGGGGCCTGTGTGGCTCATTCCCTCACAGAGAACACAGCTCCCGCTGGACCCTAAGTCAAGAAAGCACCCCTGGTCTGGCTGCCAGGACCTTCATGGCGAAACGAAAGCCAGATCAGAAGCCTGGATTGATTTGCCTCCAGCACGGAGGGCCGGGGAAGGACTCAGCCAACTCTAATGCTGTCATCTTGTTTGCTCAACCTAGTGACACACAGAACATCACTCCATGGCTGCAGGCAGACAGCCCTTCTAAGTCAGAAGGGACAGCATCAGCCCCCGGGGCCTCCTGGAAGGGGGTGGGGGGCGGCTTTTCTGCCACAGACCTGTTTCTCCAACATCTCAGAGAAGCAATATGGTAGCGTCACACGTCTAGTTCAGGGTGGTAAATACAGCCTGCCACATGACTCTCCCTCCCTCCGCCCCGCCCGCAGCCATCACTACTCGCCAATCATAATGCCTTTTCCTTCTGAGAATATGAAGCATCATAGGAGCCACAGTTGCTGACACTGATCCGTGGGCTGCAGAAACAGGGAAGACAGGAGCATCGATCTCCTTTCCTGAGCAGATGAAGTTTTATGACGAGCAAAGTTGGAAAGGGTTTTTCGCTGACGCTTGTAGAATTAGGGGTCCAAGTGAATTTTTTTTTTTTCCTCATAGAAAAGCATGGAGCTGCTGGGTGAATACTGGCCGGCAAGAGCAGACATGGGCTCAGGAGACTTTCTCGGTCCAGGAAAAACTGACAAGCCTGCGCAGAGCAACTCTGGAGATGGGAAGGCAGGACGCGGACTTTGCCTCTCCCCCATCAGCAGGGAGACCTCAGGCCCAGGGCTGTGGCTGGAAGGAGACCCAGAGGACCAGCTGCCTGGCGTTCAAGTCTGTGTGGGGATTCCTGGTACCAGAAGAAAACAACCTGCCTACCTTTCCACTCTTTTTTTTTTTTTTTTACATTTATAGTATTGTGTATATTTATCGATATCATACATTTACATCATCTGTTTACAAGATGAATTGTGTGTCAGTGCCTACATCAATATTGTCTTATATTATACAAAACACTGTAGATGTTATACATATTAATAATACTAGATATAAAAAATGAAAAGATAATGTGAAAGTAAATTTATATTTACTTATATGCATTGATAATGAAGAAGCAGCAATATGATTGTTTTATGGTAGTAAGGAAATCTTAAAAAATTTAATGTATTTATTGAAAAATCTGCATATGAGAGGAACTGTGCAGTT
>PVJC01006025.1:0-56590 GCA_004026665.1 Murina feae | reverse complement strand
GTTGGTCCTTTATCATATCCTTGAGGGTCTCATTAGATTCATTGAGGATCTCACTAAATTTATCGGCAGTCTCTAGAAATTTCTTGAAAAACCTAATAACCGTGGTTTTGAACTCTATATCCTGTCATTTTCTTTCCTCCATTTCTGTCATTTGTGATCTGTTTCTTTGTCTCCGCATTTTGGCTGCTTCCCTTTCTGATTTAGGCGATCACTGCGAGGAATTAACCTCTAAGCCACTTGGTTATGAGAGTCAGCTGTGTCTACAGTGGGAGAACTTCTGTGCTGGAGACACCCTTATGGGGCTAGAGTTGTTTCAGTGGAGCTTTTATGCTCACTGCATCTGCCCCGAGTGTGTTCCTTGTGGATCTGTTTTGTTTAGGTTAGTCCCATTCTGGCCACTGGGTTAGGCTGGCTCCTGTATCTTTAAGGAGGTGTTGATTAAGCCTTTGCCTTAGGCTATTCAGTCTTTTATATGCAAAAGCCTCTGACACAGTTTGGGAGGGACGGAGCCTCAGGGAGTTTGCAGGGCAGGGCGGAGCAAATAGCTATGGCGCTTCTCAGCCCTGCGCTGAGAGACACCAGGTCTCTGTGTCCCATGGTAATTGCTGCAAGCAACGCTGAGATAAACCTGCTTTGGATTTCCTCCCAGTGCCAGTCAGTCCCCCTTCTCCGGGTGTCTGGGTCCTCAGAAACTCGCCTGGAACTGGAGTTCAGAGCTGCTGGGAACTTGTGGCTCTCTCCGTTTTGGAAAAGAACCGCGTCCTCCGGCACCAGCCCTCTCCCTGAGCCCCGTGTGCGCGCCTCCGTACCTCTGTACTTTGCTTCCGCTGCTCCTCTGAGTCTCAGACTCTTTTCTAGTTGTAGGATTTTCACTCAGCCAGCCTTCCTGTGGGTGCGAGTGGTGTCCGTGTGTTCTTTTTGTGGTTTTTCTGAAATAGTTGTTCACGGCTGCATTTACGGTGTTTACCTTATGCCGCTATCTTGTTTCTCAAAGCAGGTATCATTTGATAACTAGCATCTCTCTTGTATTTGAAGATACTCATCTACATCCAGCAGGCAACTAATCTAATTATTGTTCACCCCAGAACAGATTCCTCAGTGCATACTTACTACTAAAATTATTGTGAATGGAATGGTTGAAAGTTGATATTTTTGATGACTGAGACCGTATGTATTACACATCTACTGGAAATGTGTACATGGTTATGGGGCAAGTTCCTTTTCAGCCTGACATGCCTGTATTTTGTGTGTCCTGAGATGAGTCAGTTCTCCCACCACATTCCCGTGTTCAACCTCCTGCAAAATCTCTCAGTGATAGAGTACACCATGAAGTCACCTGAATCTCATAAACACGGATCAAAGGATAAACATGAGGATTCTGATGATGTGCATACTGCTACGCAATGGTGGTCATCCAGATGATTCAGGATGTGCTGAAAATGACTCTTATAGGCCGTCATCGCCATGAAAACCAAAATTTGGATCTTCATAGAGAAGTTGCAGATCCTTGAGAAATTGTCCAAGAACTCAGAGGAAGGCTAGTTTAGCTAGGAAATATAAACTCCATTTGCTTTCAGGAGTTAGCTAGGGAAGTTGGGCTAGTGTACACATATTTGGGCATCTGCTTCCTCATCTACAAAACAGTCCTACAAATCCCACTTACCTTACAAGCTCTTTCTGAAAGTGAACGAGACAGTGTATTCGAAGGTGTTAAAACAATCCTCCTACTGCTTACAAATGGAAACACAATCACAATGGCAGGGGCAGGGGCTGCATTACCTCCAAACGCTAATATGTCTGGCCAGCCTAGCCGGTTTGGCTCAGTGGATAGAATGTTGGTCTTTGGACCAAAGGGTCCCAGGTTTGATTCTGATCAAGGGCACATGCCTGGGTTACAGACTCGATCCCCAGTGTGGGGTGTGCAGGAGGCACCCAATCAATGATTCTCCCTCATCACTGATGTTTCTATCTCTCTCTCCCTCTCCCTTCATCTCTGAAATCAATAATATATATATATATATATAATTTAAAATTTTTCACTCTTTACAAAATGTCTGGCCAGTCACCCCTAAATAGCATGGGACAGACAGGGGTCTCCCCTGCCCCTTCCAGTTCCTCTTTCCATGCCACTCCTGAGCCAGTGAGAATGGTAGCCTATGGTTAGTGGGGCTGAGGATCCTAAGAGGAATCTAGAGCCCGTTTGTTGCTCTCTGCTGCCCTCTTCAGTGCAAAACTTGGCATCCAGTCAGTCTCACAGCAAATAGGGACACGCTCCAAGGCTTCTGGGCACCTCAGCTCACCATTCCAGCCTCAAGCCCCATCTTAGAATCCCAACGCCTGGGCGGGTGCTGAGCCACTGCACGCCCTCAGGTCTCCAGGCCTGGAGAAAGCCCTGTTTCTCTGGCAAATGCACAATTCCTTCTCCCTCCCTCTGGCTGTTATGGCTTAGTTAAGAAGGGTTTTAGGGCCCAGAGAGCCCATGAAGTTTCCTCACACAACGGTTTCCAATTACACATGCTCCGCTGAGGCAATACAGAGGTTTTGTTGTTCTAATTCCATTTTGATATCAGGTCTATTTTAATGTTCAATTCTTTCAACCATTAGTATTTGCACTAGCCTTTTGAGCACCTTTAAGGGCTGTCATATGAAATAAACAATGACTCCCTGAAATAGCTTCTTTTCTTGTTTTCTGATCATAGCCTAATATCCTTTAGACTAGAGAAGTGATGTTCAAATGAACCACACAGGGTGCACAGGAGGAGCCAGGGGGGTCAAGGAAGAAAATAGAGAATATATATATATATCTATATATATATCTATCTATATATATATATATAGATATATATATATATCTTCATTCTTCTTAAATTTCAATTTTGGACAATGTACAATATACATAATATATTATATTAGTGGGCTAATACAGGCATATATTTATAAATAAATAATCATATATTTGGGGGGAATGCTAATTTTTATTTCATTTATGTATTTTGCTACTGAAGGGATATACAATGATAAAATCTAAAGACCTTTTTTCTAGAAGAGTATCATCCTAGCTCTGTTTCAGAATCACGAAGGGAGCTTATTTAAAATAAACAAACAATAAAAAAAACTTATTGTGATTCTGATGCAACTCCCCACTGCTAGCAAAATAATCACATTGTTCTCTGGACTGTAAGCTCACTGAGGGCAGACTATGTTTACCCATCTTGTTCACCATTGTATCTACAGAGCCTAGTGCACTGTCTGACACAGATGTTCCATGAATACTTGCTAAAAAAAAAAATGAATTTTTCATTCATGACCCACAATCCAGAGACATCGACTGCTAACTCCCCAGCCTTTGTTTTCATGCTTAATGTTTTTATAGTTGTTTTATATGTTTGAGAAACCATCATATATAAAACTGAGTAAATTTTTATCACTTTTAAAAAAATATTTTTTATTGATTTTTTTAGAGAGGAAGGGAGAGGGATAGAGAGTTAGAAACATCGATGCAAGAGAAACATTGATCAGCTGCCTCCTGCACACTCCCCACTGGGGATGTGCCCACAACCAAGGTACATACCCTTGATCGGAATCGAACCCGGGACTCTTCAGTCCTTAAGCCAACACTCTACCCACTGAGCCAAACCGGTTAGGGCAAATTTTTATCACTTTTAATAAACAAGTGTTTAATATTTAAAGTGACTGAAGTGTTTTAGCACTGTTAGCATTTAACATTTCCTATTATAAATTGCATTATAAAAAATCATTCTGCATAAAGCTTTCTTCTACACTTTCAATTATATGCCTAGAAGAGAGTTCCAGATGTGGGTTTGGACAAATTAATATTGACCCAAGAGCAGGAGATTCTGGTTTAAGGAGTGAAGGCTTACAAGGGGTTTGTGATTTGGCAGAATGCGATTCCTTGGGGGAGCTTGGGTGTGGCAGGAAGACGTGGAGTGTCTGATTGAGTTCTGATCCCTGTTTTCCCCACCTACTGGCTCTGACACTTAAACTTTTAAGCCTAAGTTTCATCACCCATGATATGAATATTCAGTTACATGACAGGCCTGCTGATTCTGAAGCTCTATTAGTGCTAGAGGTAAAAGAATTAATTTTCGTATTTAATACAGTTCCAAAGGCATAAATGCCTTAGAGCCTAGGAGTGGTTCCTTTGAAAAGGAGGTCATCCCATCTCTCTTCTTTAAAAATGTAGTTTACCCACAAGTGGGTGTGAACGCTAATTCCTTCGGTGGGGGCCAAGGAAATCCCACATCTGCAGACTTCAGCTCTTGGAGAAGGTTCAGAGATATTTCGAAACTCTGGTCAATGGGTCGCCTCAGAAATATCAAGGGCGAGTCTCACTGTTTGCTAAAGGTGCTGACCACGTGACCAGCAGCAGACCTCACACTCTGTTTTTCTCTGTGTGGCCAGCCAACAAAACCTGTCAGGCAAGTCCCCAGTGCCAGCCTCTCTCAAGGGAAGCAGCTCCCTCCCTGCTCTTCAGGCTCCAGCCAAACAGTGTCCTTTGGAAAGCTTGACTGGAACCCCAGACCGAAGCCTCCATTTCTTTGTTGGCACAGGGCTGTAGTCCTCACACTTGGGTATGCAGAAGTGCTCAAATAACATGCAGACCCTCTGCCTCCACCCTAGAGATCCTGATTTTGTAGGTCTGGGGTGGAGCCCAAGAACCTCCATTTCCTTCATGATTCTGATGTAGGCGACCTGAAAACCAGATGTGAGGAAACCGTGGCACAGCAGACAGCCCTGGACAAGGAACTGCAAGCCCTGGGTTTGAGGTGAGATATTCTACTTAATCAGCATAAGCCTCAGAAGTCTTGTCACCTCCCTGGCCCTGTGTGTTTTCATTTTGAAACTTCATTTCATAATGGGGTTGAGAGGGAGCAACACTCATTTATCACGAGGCTAGTTGCCCAGAAAATCGAATTAAAAGCGTAGTCAGGAAAAGCACCACTGTAACTCACAGCACATGTTTACTAATAAGATCCTGTCATTTTGGCTCCTGCCTTCCACACTGAGATAACCATGGGCACCTGGTGAGTTAACCCCAACACGAGCCTCTGCCCTGAGATGAAGATGTGTTCTCCTCCGTGTTGTGTGTTTTGTTATGACAGAGTGACGCTGGCCTCCCAACAAGCAGTGTGCCTGGATTTCCTGCATGACTGTCCTTGTGCTCAGAGTTCTGGCTGCTGTGATTGGTCTTGTGATTACCTTTGGGATGCCTGGAAACCCTGCAAGATGTCCTCCCTAGGTGACTGGTATGTTAGTAGTTCACACCACCAATGAGAGTATATTTATCCCCCACGTTATTTCCAAAATGGGTGACTCTTCTGATAGTGGATGGTTGGCACATAATATGTGCCACCACTGCTCTAGACACTTCACACATCTCTACTTTATTCAACAACTAGAGGCCCAGTGCACAAAATTCGTGCACTGGGGGGGGGGGGCTGTCCTTCAGCCCAGCCTGCACTCTCTCCAATCTGGGACCCCTTGAGGGATGTCTGACTTCCCATTTAGGGCAGTTGGAAATCCCGCTCACAATCCAGGACTACTGGCTCCCAACTGCTCGCCTCCCAACTGCTCACCTGCCTGCCTGCCTGATTGCCCCTAACCACTTCTGCTGCCAGCCTGATCGCCCACAACTGCCTTCCCCTGCCAGCCTGATCGCTCCCAATTGCCCTCCCCTGCCGGCCTAGTCATCTTAACTGCCCTGCCCTGCAGGCCATCTTGTGATGCCCATCTTGTATGTTGGAGTGATGGTCAATTTGCATACTGGTTATTACTAATTAGCAAACCATGGCTAATTAACATATCCCTCTTATTGTGTTGGGGTGATGGTCAATTTGTATACTGGTCATGACTAATTAGCAATATCCGGTCATGACTGTGAAGGTATTGTGACCAATTTGCATATTACCCTTTTATTAGTATAGATATTACAAGGTGGCTGCTGTTATCTCCATTATGAACAGAGACTTAGGGAAGGTAGGTGACATGCCCAAGATCATGTAGCTGGTAAATAGACAAGCCAGGGTTCCCATCCAGGTCTGCCCAACTCCAAAGCCTACCCAGGACATGGTTTCTACCTTCACAGAGTTTCTGCTAGACTCAGATTACCAAAACAGTGGTGAACCAGACAGAAGAGCATGTATTTCAGTATTAAATTAGGTTGGATAGGTGTTAAACATTGTTTGTAACTGGAGAAAAATCCTTCACAATTACAATGTTAAGCACCTCATGAATGAAGGGATACATGTGGGGTCATCTGCCTCTAAATTATCAACCTGGTCCCAACTATAAAATTTCAAGTTGCAAAATGCACCTCCACCAAGCCCTCACCTATGCTAAACCAGGTCTCTAAAATATTTCCAGCCTGTTTACCACTCCACACACCAAATCAGAATTTTTTGGAGATATGTTATTTTAGGTGTAAGTATGTTATTTTAGATGTGTGTCTGAGATATGTGTTATTGATCTGCTATTTACATCTTAACTTCCATCAAAATTTTATAGTACTTAAACATTTTAAAAAACAGCATCACATTATTTTGACAAACTCCCGCTCATTTTCGAGTGCACAGATTCATTGCATTTAAACAGTAATCTCTATTTATTGAACTCGCAGTGTTCCCTAGAGGTTGGTGTACCAAGTTACCTTTGTTCCTATCTCTAGCCAAGAAATCATGAAGGTGGCTCATGGAACCAATCAATCCACAGCAAAGCACACACCAGGGCTGGGCTTGCTGACTACCCCTCCCAGGCCCCTTCAGTTCCTTCTCGGGCAGGAGAGCGTTCACATTTGTTTGCCCAAAATGCCAGTGGTGTTGCAAGACATACAAGCTAAGTAGGCCTAGAGAATTTTGAAGAATGAGGAGAAAAAGAAAGAAAAGGAGAAGAAATAACAGGGGATCAAACAATGGAAAGCAGGAGCGGGGAGGAGGAAGCAGATTGTTCTTGACGTTCAAGGTCGTAGATGTATATGGTCAACATCCAGTACTTGTCTTATACATCTTCCAGACTGGCCACGTCGACAGTGCGAAACAGCTTCGCAGCACCATGGCTTCTTGTGTGAGGACCTCAGGACTTGCTTGCCACCCTCTCTGCTTTGTAACAGGAAGCTGGACTGCAGCCATGGCAAAGATGAATCTGCTGCCCACTGTGGTGAGGTGGACAAGTAATCAAAATAAAAGAATAGGCACCAGCAATAATCACTAAAATTTAGAATTATAATTAAAACATTACCATGCATGAGTGATTTCTATTAGAAATCATGCCTTTGTTTAATATAGGCCAAATGCTCAGCCACCCCCATCAAAACTTGATATTCTAGTTTTGTACAGACAAGGTGTGTGATACAAGAAATAATGATTGTTGAGATCAGGTAAAAATGAAAATATGTGATTGATATTCTAACGGGTTCAATTACATAAATCAGCCCATACTTAGAAACTGTCCTAAAGATATTTACATTCACAATGAAGCAATTCCATCATTTCCAGTAGCTTACATATGAGTTCTCTGGCTAAAAAAAGCAAATAAAACCAGATTTGCAAAGATTAACAAAGAAAATATTAATCTTGATGGACAACTCTTGTCTGCTAGGGAACTCCTTTTGGATTTCTTTGGAAATTTTGGTAAAGATCAAAGAAAAGTCTGTTGAATGCTTTAGCTCTCAAAGACTTTTTTATGTATTTAACCTTTGGTACTTCCTTGCACCTCCCACTCTCCTTTCCACTTCCCAGTGTTCTCGATGGTGGTTTCACGTGACACTGCGCCCTTGATTGCCTTGCAATCTGGCAAGGCTGGGTTATTAAAACCATGGTAGTTCCAAAACCTCATGACCTTAATCAGTATATAAAAAAAGTATCAGAATATAGTATATATAGAGATCGTGTCTTGCCTTTTGCCTGGTACCCATGGAAGGCAGAAAAAGAAATGCTGCTGAGGAGTTGCATGTTAATCTAACAATGTGTTGGCAACAAAAAGCTAAAAGTACAAACAGATCCTTTTCTTCTTGCTAGTTGCCAATTAGCAAATACTGATTCTCTTCCCGGCTTACTGAACATGCACACTCACACGGACCCCTTCTTGTTTATGTAGCATGTCAGCGTGTTTATTTGCAGGCCGATGGAGAGGTAGCACTCTTCTTTGCTTTCAAAGTACAAATTCTTTCACCTAAATGTGTAGAAACTTTAATAAACATCCTCAATTTCCCCTTTGGACAGTTTTTTCTAATATTGTTAAAATCCAAAGGGCCATTTCATTTCCAATAGCATATTTTCCAGTCCACCTTGATGTTTTAACAGTTGTGCTTTTAAAAATAAATAAAATTGTCTATTGTTCAGTGCCAAAGTGTTTAGGGTGAATGTGATACTGTTTTCTTTGCTGACTGTGCCTGCATTCCCAGAACTTGGTGCAAAAATGGCATTCAAGACTGTGCTGATTGGAGTGATGAAAATTTATGTGAATAGAAGATTTTTCTAATTATCCTGGAAAAGCTAAAAACTGCTATTAGTTCCCTTAAGACTCCCTCCCCCCAAAAATGACATTTATTTGGGGGGGGGGGAGGAAGAGGAGGTAATTTACTAAACAATCCAGTGTTACGTAATGGAGAAAAATAATTAGCAGAAATCATGTCCCAACATTAGTGACCTTGAGCCCATTTCTAAACTTGTTTCAAAAATTTAGAATGTAGCTTTCTGCCCTGTGCACATATGGTTATTATGTGGCTGTTACAAGTATACTCTAGTTCAATTATTTAAAAAAATAGAGGGGATAAATCCTGAGTTCTCAGAAAAACTGTCTATCTCTTTATTAGTGTTATCCCTGTTTCAGATCCAGCTGAAAGCCACTTTGGTCTTAATATTGGACAACAGCCAGCAAGTAGTCACAACAGCCAAAAGTTCAACCAAATCAGAATCATCTGCTTCTCTAGCCCGCCAGGACCTGAAATCCTTTCCAATAGGTCCTGAGGTTAAGAGCAGACCCGGGTTTGAATCTCATTCTACCACTTAAGAGACTGTGTGACCTCACAGGTACAATTTCACCTCTTGAAGGTGGTTTCCTTGTCTGTACAAGGTGGCTCTTTTCAAGGGACTGTTGAGCTAAGCAATGAGATAAAATGCAAGTGATAGTGTTTAACATATAATAGTTATAGCAATTGTGGGCAAAGAAAAATTGTTAGGAATATGGTAGATTGGCTCAACCGGGTAGCTCAGTTGGTTAGAGTGCCAGCCTGATATACAAAGGTTGCAGGTTCAAACCCGTCAGGGCACATACAAAAATCAACCAAGGAATGCATAAGTAAGTGGAACAATAAATGGATGTTTCTGAAATCAATTTTTGAAGAAATTATGCGGTAATTTGCGCTGTTAAAAAACAACTGCTCTGTCCTGCTCTGTGGAGGTTATACTTCCCCAATCCTTTTGGCCATCAGACTTGACTATGCATGCGACTTACTCTAGCTGATGAAATGTGGTTATTAGTGATGTGCATCTCTTCCCAACCTAAGTTTGAAGAGCCAGCTATTTCTTTTCCTTGTCCTGATACTGTCAATGTTCAAGTTAGAGGCTCCTCCCAGAGGGGAAAGTGGAGCCCAGCCAAACCATTAACATCAAGTGTGACAAATTTTTGTAACAACTAAAATTTTTAGTCATTTGTAACTGTAACATAACCGTATCTCAATATTGAAAACATTACAAGAAAATCCTTTATTAACCCACCACGACTAACATATACCAGATTATTTATATAGACCAAAGAAATAACATTTAGAGGTTGTTGGAACAAAGCCCAAATACAGGCAACACAGATTAACCTTAGCCAGCATCTGCCATAGGAAGCTTGCCCTAGAACAGGCCCAGCTTGGAAACTCGGTGTACTTTTTAATTTTGTCCCTTACCTATACAGATTCAGGGTAAACAACTGGATATTCAGATAATGGCACTCTTCACATTCTCATCAGCTGAACAGTCACCCCAATCTCTGGGGATGAGTTAAGACCATCTCAATTGTGCTACTGAAAGTATGCCCAGTGGATCTACAGCATCAGCATCATCTGGAAGCTTAATCAGAAGTGCCAATCTTCAGGCCCCACTCCAGACCATCCCAATCCTCTGCCCTCCTTTACCCACATGCTTTGGTCAGTAATATATGCGACATTAGTAGCAGTTTCAAGAACCAGCACATGGCCCTAGTTGGTTTGGCTCAGTGGATAGAGTATCGGCCTGTGGACTAAAGGGTCCCGGGTTTGATTTCAGTCGATTGGGTTGTGCAGGAGGCAGCCGATCAATGATTCTCATTATTGATGCTTCTCTCTCTCCCTTCCTTTCTGAAATCAATAAAAATATATTTTAAAAAAAGAACCAGCACATGACTTATCATCCTTTCACTCTGCCAGAAAACTGAGTGCCCTAGAGGTTTCCCCATTAGGCTGAGACCTTGTGAATATATAGCAATATAGCGGGAGTCCAAGCTAACCTATAATACTCTGGAAACATGTAATTTTGTAAACCATTGAGGCTTTGGAATTCTTACTGTAGCAGTGTACTTTAAGTGATATGCATACTTTAAATAATACAATGTTAAGATATGCAAATACTGTTCACACATTTCACTTTTGGTAGTTAATAATTGACTTTTAGATATAGTTACACAGTATCTTCAAAAGGTACCAGTAAATTATGAAAATTTTAATTGAATTCTTATTGCTGAAACAGAAACTAAGACATTTTTCAGTTGGCATCAGATTGTACGTAATTGTTTTAATTACCATTTGTAAAACTGTTAAATTGCTTCAATATTATAATTACTAATACAAATTTTTAATAGTAGCTCTATTATCGAGGGGCCTTTCTGGTGTGCAACTGTTCAGTACTTATGGTTGCAATTATGTTACAACTGCATACACAGGTCAATTTTACGGTATGTTAATTTAAAAAAGAAGAAGTAGCCCTAATCATTTTGAGTTATTACTTAAGGAAAAAGGGTGACATTCCTATTACCTTTTTTCCAGTTACAGAACAGCCTATACAGAAGGGATTAACTGCTTTCACTTTTTTAAAGTAACTTTTGGTAACATCTACCAAATGGAGCAACTTCATAGAATGAGGATTAAATGAGAGAAAATTAAGTGTGAAAGTACATATAAGGCCCTAGCTAGTTTGGCTCAATGGATAGAGCATCAGCCTGTGGACTGAAGGGTCCTGGGTTCAATTCCGGTCAAGGGCACATGCCCAGGTTGTTGGCTTGGTCCCTAGCAGGAGGTGTGGAGGAGGCAGCCAATCAATGATTCTCATCATTGATGTTTCTCTCTCTCTCTGAAATCAATAAAAATTTTTAAAGAAGTATATATAAGGCACTCAGTATATAGACAACACTAAGAGAAAGAAAACCTTGCTCTACCACGAAGGAGTATTCTATTCCCATCTTGCAATTAGACCCATCATATAAATCATGGAATCCCTGAGGGCTCCTGGAGGGAGTTTTCAAACATGAAACTTTATACCACCTTTGTTACATGATTCTACCATGTTAAATCTTTAATAAAATTTCATCAAAGATTATGTCATATTACATGCCATGATTAGCTTTCTACAAACATTGCTTTCTGTGTACAAATCAGTGTCAATGAAATAAAAAATAAAACTATACTAGGCAAAGATCTTTATTAACCTGTTTCAAACTTTATTTCCAAGCTTCTTCAGCTTAATTAGCTGCAAAGAATGATTTATGTATAAGCAAAAACTGAAAAGAGCTGCAATGTCCAGGGGCATTGGGCTAAAAAATATTAGAGATCTAGATTTTATCAGATCCATAAACAAAATTTGAAAAAGCAGTCATAATATAAAATAGCAGCTCCCAGAAACTTCTTCAAGTTTATCTTCTTCAGAAGTTGACTCAATTCAGTTTGCTTCATTCTTGGAAGCCTCATCAAAATTCTCCACAAGATCTAGAAAAAAATAAAAAAAAGGTAGAAACTCGGAAAAAGCCAAATCTACAAATATAGATCTTAAGAGGAAATAAGGAAACGTTCTCAAAATATATATTACAGTTAAATCAGTATATAAATTTAAAAGTTTTTATTTCTAATAAGACTACTACTCATTTGGCACATTTTGAAGTATATGTTTTGGCATATAATTAAAACAAGGGAAAGTCATTAATTTGCCCATTAAAGCTACTGTATTTAATATACATATTAAAGAACATGTATATACTCTCCCTATTCTCATCACACTTCAAGAATTAAACTTAAGCAACATAACACATTAGTCAGTTCGAGGACAGAACTAAAGATTACTGACGCACAATTCTAAACGACACCTGTCCGTGCAAAGTGGAATTATTTATGATCTAGTGATTCTACTCCCCAATAAATATTTGTTTTACCACACAAAAATATATCCAGTAACAGCTGAGATAGAAAAATGCCTCAATATTGCCAAAGGAGCTTTTCTGCTGATTTTAGAATGGATATATCCCAAGATATCTGAGTAACTTCTCCATGCCTTCTTATCGATCTCACAATAGGAAACAAGAGTCGTTTGTGGTCTGTAAGTAGTTATTACATTTAGGTAACGATATGCATACTTTTTATTCAATATTTATGGTTATATACCTCCAATTTCTTGGGATCTCAAATAGAAAAAAAAACACAAATCTACAAACACAACTCCCAGTGAAATAACAGTACACTACTTTTCTCATTCTAAGTGAGTAAGGTTCATGTCTCCCTTTCCCCCTTTTTACCCTGCACCACCTCCCTCAAGGTAGTCTTTCCTATTGAATAAAGATTCTTTATCCTCCCTTGCTAAGATTCTCAGTTTAAGCACAAGTGAAGGTTCCTACCTGGCACTTCATCATCATCATCCTCTCCAGTAGCAAGTGGCGCTTTTCCATCCACAGCTGTGAAAGGGAAATGTCAACATTACTTACACATTTGTTTGTCTTCAATAAACATTAACCAAAAGAAGTAGAGATGAAAGGTTTATATTCATGTGACATCTGGGATCTCATCTATAGTACTAGCAATAACATAATATTCTACAAATGAGCTTGAACACTAGCAACACAAACCAAATTCTATACCTAGGTTTTTAATCCTCTGGCCCACCACAAACATTGAGAATGAGAATGATGGGGAGCCCCCAGGGTACAAATAAACCCACGTACCAAATTATGGTAAGCTTTTCTTGGGGAGGCAAATTAAGAGGCTGTTTTCCCAAATACTCTGTTGCGTTGTGCATGGCATAAAGGAGATGCTCAACAAACCTTTACTGAAATGAAAATAAAATGACCAAAAAAATTTAAGCTTCTTTGAGTGGTAAGCATCCAGCTTCCTTGTATTACATGGAAAGTGAACTACACTTGAGAGTTGGGACCTCACAGTGCTGGCCCCATGATGTTCAGTGGACTGCTTCAAACGCCTATTTCAGCTTTGAAAGCCTAAGACGGCTTTCTACAAACTCTTATGCTTTGCCCTAGCCGGTTTGGCTCAGTGGATAGAGCATTGGCCTGCGGACTGAAGGGTCCCGGGTTCAATTCTGGTCAAGGGCACCCATGCCTGGGTTGTGGGCTCGATCCCCAGTAGGGGGCGTGAAGGAGGCAGCCAACTGATGATTCTCTCTCATCACTGATGTTTCTCTCCCTTTTCATTTCTCTCTGAAATCAATAAATATATATTAAAAAAACACACACACACACACACACACACACACACACAAAAACTCTTATGCCTTTCCAGGTGACAAAACAACATATTAAGTGAACTAGAGTGAGTGAATACCTAGAAAAACATGGATGACTAATTAAAAGACCACATAAAAAGCCTGACTTGCTTCTACATTCCCATTCTTCAAAATTTTAGTCAGAGAGCTTCAACATAGAGTATCCATACCCCAGAGGTACAATTATTCAACTACATGATTTTCTGTCCTGAACAAAATTCTTATCATACTATAATTAAAAACACCAGAAGAGTGGCAAGCCAATTCTTAAGGATTATTGGTAATATCAGTTGTATAGATACAACTGAAGAATTCTGATAATTTGTAATATATATTTAATTACTTTTAAAATGCCAGTTATCAAAAAAGCACCAAATTAACATCTTCATACTTTCCAGCTAATAAAGGGTAACATTTTAAAGTCTCTTATCCAACCTAAGAAAGCTAGTAGGAAACAAGTATAATAAATCACCGCATACTAAATTATTGCATATACTAGAAATACTTAAAATCAGTGTAAAAATTGGTATTTTTGGAGAAAATATAGCATTTCCAAATTTAAAGATATTCACATCCACTTTGCACCTGACATTTTAGCAATCTATTGGCTAAATCAATAACTTGTGCAAAACTCACATTGTTTGGGCAGAGCTTCAGCCAGTCTCCTTAAACTAGTCAGACTGTCTGCACCAAGCTGGTTTAAGATGCTGGGTAGCATTTCTGTCAGCTGCTTTGTCTCGGCATGGCCTGTAATGGTGAAGGTGTTTGCTGCCAGAGACGCCTGAACTTTAGGGTTGTTAAAGTGGATCACTGTTCCTTGGTTTGTAAACATATTTACCTATAAAGAGAAAAATATATTTTTAAATAGCAGTGCCCACCAACATGTATGAACATTAAAAGCTTTTTTTCAGACAAATCTTGTTTTTCTAAAGAAATAAAACTTGATGCTTACCTCTTCAATACCAGAAATATTGTTTACCCCTAACTTCTTTAAGGAGAACTGAAGTTTTTTATCATCTGCTGTAGCTGTTCTGTGAACCACCTTCTTCTTTCTACGAGCAGTTCCCTGAAGTGGAGATACAGGAAAGAACACAGCACACATTTATACTGTAACAGACATTTTCAAATGGAAAGGCTCAAATTCCTTTCTGACCTTCGGATATGTATAAGAAAACTACCGTAACCACAGCCTTTTATGCGGTGAGTAGGCAGCTGAACGCAATGAGGGAAGTCAAAAGAGGGAAAGGACTTGTCTATAAATCCTCAATAATCTCTAAAAGTCTAGTCTTGTCAGATATAAATGATCTTTCTGAAGTCCTATTTTTTACATTAACTGCTCTAAAGTGATCAAAGAGGTGGCATGTGTCAACCTAAATTACTAACCTTTTGTGTTTACATTAAAGAAATATTAACATCCATTAATATTCATAGGCAAGACAGTGCATGACACAAAGGTCTGTACAGACTTCACAGCACGCAAGAGTAAAATCTGAAATTCTCATCTGAACCTTGATCTGTCCTGCCCCTACTATGCCATGCTTGACCACACACACCTCCTATCACACACACAAACTCAACTTCAGCCAAATAACACTACTCACTGTTACTAAAATAGGCCAAACAGGAGATTTTGGACATACTGTTCTTCCCTAGCATCTGCATGCCTCCCTCTTGCACTCAAGATCCTTGCTCTTATGTCACCATACTCAGAGTGGCCTTTCCCAATGACCCACACTGTCCATTTCCCATCTATCCAGGTTTATTTCTCTTCATAACACTTATTACCAATAAAGATAAGTATATTTTACTGCCTGTCTCCCCTTGCTAGAATGTAAAGTCCTTGAAAGCTTCTATTCTATTTACTGCTACAAAACTCAGTATCTGTAACAGTACCTGGCTCACTGAAGGTAGTCAATAGCTTAATGAGTGAATGAATATAGGCTTCAGGAAAACGGGTGGTCTCTTGTACACGCCACTTCTCCAATCTCCCCTTTCTCTAAAATATCCTATAAACTTCCAAAACCAGGCAAATGTGGCCATCCAAATTCTGCTTTCAAACTCTTTAATAACACTCAGACTCCCATATAGGCTAAGACACTTACATTGTACACAAGGCTCTTCATGGGAAGACTACCATCACCCACCTACCTCATTGTCCCCAGCCTCCATACGAATTCGGATCCTTTAAAATCCTGCATAAGCCAGCATCTCTTCTGTGTTTTCCCGAAACTCTACTATTAATATCCTCACCCAGCCAAACCACTCCTATCTCTGTATCTTGAAAATGCTTCTCTTGCACCATGCATGTGAAAAAAAGTATTTTTAAAAAATGTCTATCTCCCCTACTAGCCTTAAAGCCCCCTAGGCACTTTACCTAAATTTTGTATTCTCAGGATCCAGCATAGTAAAGGCTTAAATAAAAATAGTGTAACTGGCCCTAACTGGTTTGGCTCAGTGGATAGAGCGTCGGCCTGTGGACTGAAGGGTCCCAGGTTAGATTCTAGTCAAGAGCATGTACCTTGGTTGCGAGCACATCCCCAGTTGGGGATGTGCAAGAGGCAGCTGATCGATATTTCTCTCTCATCGATGTTTCTAACTCTCTATCCCTCTCCCTTCCTCTGTAAAAAATCAGTAAAAAATATTTTTAAAAAAACAGTGTAACTGAAGAAAATATCAATAATTACATAGAATATTGGTGACCAACCCCCCCCCCAAAAAAAAAACCTTTAAAATCACTGTTGCCTTGAAGTGGCCATGTAGAAACCTAGTTTCCAGAGAACCCCCTCTAAAAGACATTCTAAGAAACTACTATAAGATTCTAAAAACAAAACCAACATGCCTTCTATAGTTTCCATATACTTTACATAAATAGGGTTTACTTTTCGCTGAAATAATTAAGTTATTATCAATGTTCTGATCAGATTCTGAAATAAAGAGCTCTTGTAACACTTACCTAGAAGTATCTAACGCTTGCAATTTTATCTAAGGCAAAACTCACTCACCTGATTTCACATCCCATAATAAGCAGGTTTCTTAAAAGGTGAAGAAAATGATTCTGTATTACAATGACAGAAATACTTCCTCTATTAACTAGTTAACAAGTAAAGCTTAATCCTTAAGAATCTGCCTGCAGAATCCTAGATAACCCTGACTCTCCTTTACCTAGAATGATTTCTCTCACAAGGGACTAATGATCAAAGTAACCAAAAAAAAAGGCACATTAACTAAGATTAAAAACACCGTAAGAGCATCCAAACACTGACCCACCAAGATTATAGCGAGTTTCCCCGCCACACCTGCCGCACAATGATTGCTAAAACCAACAAGAAATACCTACTGTTGTTAACAGGTAGGCTGGGGGCGGGAGTGGATGAAGACACAGACACTGCTGCCAAAGTCCAGGAACTAACAGACGTACCTCTGACTATTCAAGTCTAAGTGCAAATTTGGCTACTTCACAGTGGACTCTACTTGAAGGCAAATGGGTGAAGTTGGGGGGGGGGGGGAACCACACTAATAGATAATAAATTTCTGGTATAGAAGTTTTTACCATACAAGTGAATACAAGTTTTACCCAGTGAAGACACGCTCTGTCCCAACAGGCTCCACCACACCTTGTTAAATGCTAGGAATGTGCTAACAACGCAAAATATAACCACGTAGACCTCGGTCTAGAGTGGACTTCTGACTTATGTAAATTACTCAAGGGAACCACCTAAAAACTTACAGAGTTCCAAGAGGAGTCCCCTCGGACTCAGAACCCACCCGGGAAAACCAATGAACCAAAACCCGATCGCTAAGAAACCCACCCAACGCTCTCATGCCCCCGGTTTCGGCGACATCGCAAGGAACGCTGGGAAGACATCCACTTTAGGTCCTATTTTCGAATCCACAGTCCACCGCTCTTCCACCGCAAAACGTCCTGGCAAGGAAGCTCTGCCGACGCCCCGGAAACATACCACTCCCGGTGCCCCGAGGAGCACCACGGCGGGGCCTTCGTCTCCCAGAGGGACCAGCTGCCTAGCAAGGCGGCGGGGTGCAGCCGAGGCCGGGACAAGGCGCAGGCAGGACGGCAGGACGGCCGGCCGCACTTCCTCCCACCGAGCTCGTCGGGAGCCACTCTCGCTCCCCGTAAGACACTCACACCGGAGATGAGCAGGGTCCCGTGCGAGCCGCGTTTGCAGTCTCAGCAGGTTTTCATCTCGACTCACTCGCTTTCTCCCCTCTGAGCATACAGCCTGCGTGCTTCGCGGGGACGCCACACTGCGCACCGCCTTTACCCCGCCGCTCCCTCCCCGCGAGGGGCCAGTTCCGCGGAAGGGCCTCCACCGACCCAGCCCCACGCCGCCGCCATCAGCAATGCAGAAGGAAAACACCCTGAACCTCACACACACACACGACTATCAGGACTTACTTTCCCACCAATGCGCACTTGTGCCTGCAGTTTGGCGAGTTTCTCTTGGTTCATGATCGTTTCTTTCATCTAGAAAAACAGGAAACCCTCAGCGAGGAAAGGGGCGGCTGGCGCTGGCATTCCACGCCGGTTATTTCCCGACCCCGCGGCAGGACAAACGTCCCCCACGGGCCGAGGCCTGGGTCCCGAAGCCACCCCGCAGGGCTCCCCCGCCCCCCGCAGCGTCCAGAGGGCCGAAG
This sequence comes from Murina feae, assembly GCA_004026665.1. NCBI lineage: Eukaryota > Metazoa > Chordata > Mammalia > Chiroptera > Vespertilionidae > Murina > Murina feae. The sequence goes on along the minus strand of PVJC01006025.1, from coordinate 38,198 downwards.
GGGCACCCCCGCCCGCCCCCCGCCACGGCCCCCCTTTCCGCAGACCCGGGAAACGGGGTCTGAACCGCGCCCGGCCAGCACCCCCCGCCCCGGCCCCGGCCCGGCCTCGGCCTAGCCAGGGCCTGCCCGACCGGCCACTCTCCGAAGGCCTCGCGGTACCTGAGGCTCCTGTCCTCTGGTTCCGCCGCGAGGTGGAGGAAGAGACGGCGTCGCCTCGCCCCCAGGGCAGCCGCCCCTGGCTCGACCTCGACCCCGAGAGTCAGCCTGAGTGGGTGCGCCTGTCCGTCGCATCGCCTTCCTCTCCTCAGCCCTGTCCCTCCCTGTCTCGCTCCTTCCGGGCACTTCCCGCCCCCGATCCCGTCCTCCTCCCACGCCGGCGTCCACAGCCTTTTTGTACCTTGTTGGAGAGGAAACGGGGCCGCGCGGGGGACTAGGGCTGACGCTCAGGGGGTCTAGGGCAGACCAGCTGAGAATAAGCGCACACACGCGGGGACGCAAGATGGCAGCTAGAGGGAGGCCGGAAGTGACGCAAGGCCACTTCCTTGAAAAGTCCGGAAACGGGCCCGGCCCGCGCTCCGGGCTGTGCTGCGCACGCGCGGGCCCGGGACGCGGGGTGGGCGACCGTCGCGCGGGGACGTTCTTTCCTTCGCGTCCAGCGCCGGCCCGGCGGCGCCCGCGCCAGAGGCTGGGCTGGGGGCACGGCGCGGAGGCCTGGGGAGAGGCGCACAGGGCGTCCGGGAGCGCAGTTTCTTGTTCGGTGTGCGCGGAGTGAGGCGGCCCCGGCTCCCCGGGGTCCTGGTCTCAGGGTGGCGGAGACGCTGGGGACGCCCAGCGTGCGCTCGCCTCTTCAGCCGCTCTCGCCTCGCTGGGTGACCCCGAAAGTGGTAGAAATTACCCGTGGGCCCGAATGGGCCTTTACCAAAACGTCTGGTCAAAATGAATGAAGCTAATTTTGCCTTCTGAGGCTAGTGGTTTGGTCTGTCGCAGGCCGGGGGTTGGGAAAATGCGAGGAGCGTCGGGCTGGGAGGGGAGCGGGTGGAGCGCGTTGCCGCCCCGCGGCGGGCGGCTCGTCGCCTTAGGCCGGCTGCGCGAGTGATGGGTGCCGTCCCTTCTCTTCCCACCGACCAAAAGTTCACTGGGTATCTGTTGGCAGGGACTTGACCGCCAGCGAGTCACAGTGGAACCCATTTTACCTGTCTGGACTAGCAAGTCCGTCAAGAACTCAACGCCCCGTGTGTTTGGAGAGGCTGAACTGCTGTGAGTTGAAATGTTTTAGAACTCTAGGACAAGTTTTAAGGCAACCCTTAAAATAAAACGACCGGTATTGAACATGGAACTCTAAACATGCTCTCTGACCAGCCTCTTGGTGCCCTTAGCGATGAAAAGCCTTGGCATAGTCAAAAATCTTCGCTAGAGAAAATGCAACTTATGCCACAAGAAAACGTGTAGGTGCTTTTTGTTTTGGAAAAGTTTGTTTAAATCTATTTAAACTGTGAGTACATTTTAAAGATAATTGTAACAGTTGATGTTTTCTCAAAAAACAGTGTTGTTTCTGAGTGGGAGTCCAGTGTAGCACAGGAAAGGGTGTTTGTACTGTTCAGCTCTCTGGGTCACTGCCTAACAATAAAGGTCAAGACGACTGCCAGCTGTTGTTCAGTACAATGGAGATGTTACAAAATACATAGAAATACTCCCCTTTTTGAGACTTTATCTTTGTTCAGGAGCAGTTTTCCCCCCCTTCGTGTTACACTGCAGTCTAAGCTTCCTAGTCATGCGACATTTTCTGAATCCTATCTAATAAAAGAGTAATATGCAAATTAACTGTCACTCCAGGACAAAAATGGTGGCGCCGATAGCGGTGAGGCAGAATGCCACGGCGTTACCCTGGCAATGGGAGCCCAGCAGGCAAGCAGGCAGCACCCAGCAGGGTCTGCTGGGCGTGGCTGCGGAGGAGAGGGAGCCAGCGATAGGGACCCCGCAGGCAGTGGCCAGCAGGCCTGGCTGGGCGGTCACCATGATGACCCCCAAGCAGACAAGCAGGGGCTGCAGGCAGCACCCAGCAGGGCCAGCTGGGCGGTGGTGGCAGCGGAGGAGCAAGCAGTGGGCACCCACAGGCAGACACCCTGCAGCGCCTGCTTGCCCATCCCCATGGTGCGGAGCAGACAGACCCGGCAGAGAGCAGAGAACCACGTGGAGTGGGCCCAAGCCATCAGTAGCACATCTCCCGAGGGCTCCCGAATTGGAGAGGGTGCAGGTCGGGCTGAGGGACCTCCCTGCCTGCCCTCCCCCTCCCCCACCTACCCGTGCATGCATTTCGTGCACCCGGCCCCTAGTATTTACATAAACACAAGATTCTTATTCTCCTTTTATACACCTGTTTTCAGGAAATATTCCAGATTACTTATTTTCCTTTGGTTTCTACTTTTGTCTATTGTTCTTTTGTAACTTTAAAAAAAAAAGTCTTTATTGATTTTTTTTAGATGAGAGAGAGAGAAAGAGAACGGGAGAGAGAAAGGGAGAGTGGATAGAGAAATAGAAACGTTGGTGAGGCATATGGATGGGCTGCCTCCCGAACGCCCCCTACTGGGCACCAAGCCCGAAACCCACGCGTGTGCCCCCACCAGGAATGGAACCCATGACCTCTTGGTTCATGGGTCCCCAGCCACACCAGCCAGGTGTTCTTTTGTTACTTTTAAGACTTGCACCATGTTGAAAATCATAAAAGGTTCCCCAATAGTAAGAAAATACTTTGATTTCTGGTTTCTTCAACTGCTTCTGCTTATTTTGCCAATGCTGTGTTTTGTGTTTTTTTTTAGCAGAATTATGCTTCTGCTAATATTAAATGTCAAGTATATATTATAAATGTTAAGTATAATATTAAATATATAAAACATTTTTTTATGTAAAGGGTTTTTTTTTTTTACTCTAAAAATTAGTTACTAAGCTGTTGTCTTAGCTCAGGGATGGCAAAAAGAGTACTTTAGATGTTACCATTTCCTGTGCACTCCCAGTGTTTATGGCAAATGGGGGTAACTGGCCCCACACTTTACTGCTGAGCTTGTATAAGCCTAAGAATCATTTACTCAGCACTCAGCATAGCCTTTGTCAATAGAGTAGGCGAGAAACAAGAAACCTTTTTTCCCTCCTTGGCTTATAGTTGATGCTTTAATCAAAGTCCATATATTGTTTCCATGTTTCGGTTGGATTTGAGTCAGCAAGAGCTAAAACGTTTATATTATGTTCATTTCTTAAGAGGCCTATTTTGACCCACAAGAGGTATTGGAAATCACTGAGGATAAATGTTACGATGCCTTCAGTTGCTTCATGTAGTGGCTCTTGGTTGATAGCCACAATGGACTTCTGTTTGCTTGTTTCTAAACCTCCTTAAACTCTTCTAACACTCCACCTTTGTCAAGTTAATGTCTATACCTCATTTTAGCTTTCAGTTTAAGTGTCTCAGGAAAGCTTTCCTTGACACCCTCAATCCCATTAAGTTACCTTCATTGTAGTTGTTTTTAGTTGTGGTATTTTGTTAAATGCAAAATGAGGGATTGATGATTTTGTAGAATTCATGGAGACTTGAACTAGAAATATTAATAACAATTTAATATTCAGAGTTGGTTCTTTGGTATGGTAGTTGGAGCCTCAGAAATCTTATGAAGTAGGTACACACCATATTACTGGTGAGGGAACTGAGGCTTAGAGAGTTAAAGGTTTGAAAATAGGCACAAACAGCCTCATCTCCCGCCCACACACACACCAAATCTATCCATCTGTATGTATCTGAACCTATAAATATTGCTTTCACTCCATGATTTTTTTCAATTTTTTTCTTTATTGATTAAGGTATTACAAATGTGTCCTTATTCCCCTATTGTCCGCCCTCCCCCCCCCCTCGTCCTGCCCTCACCCTCACCCCATTGTCTGCTTCCATCACTTGTGCTTATATGCGTGCATATAAGTCCTTTGGTTGATTTCTCTCCCTTACTCCCACCCTCCCCTACTTTCCCTCTGAGGTTTGAGCATCTGATCGATGCTTCTCTGTCTCTGTATGTGTTTTTGTTCATTGATTTATGTTGCTCATTACAAGCCACAAATGAGTGAGATCATATGATATTTATCTTTCTCTGACTGACTTATTTCACTAGCATAATGCTCTCCAGCTCCATCCATGCTATTGCAAATGGTAGAAGTCCTTCCATTTTACAGCAGCATAGTATTCCATTGCTTCATTCCATGTTTTGTTAAACATGGGAGAAATATTTCTTCTGCTTGTACTTTATTTCATGCAGTACCTTGATTCTTCTATCATTTTCTTCCTACAGGGGTACTAGTTAATAATGTGGATTTTTTTCAATAAGTTGATATATATGTGATTTTATACGAATGCTGTTTTGTTGTATTGACAACAAGCTTCAAAACTTCAAATGTCAAATTTTCTGAAGGTGTTAACATTATAGATATTTTTACGCTTAAAAATTCATGCCAAATTTCATGCTAAAAAGAGAGCATTTGTGGGAAGTTTTAATTCATTGCTTTATTTTGAAGAAAAGTGCTGCTGAAAGTTATCATACACTTTGGGAAGCTTATGGTGAACATGCTCTATCTCAAGATACTTGTGAATGCTGGCTTAAATGCTTTAAAAGTGATGATTTTGATGTGAAAGGCAAAGAACATCCAGGTCAACCGAAAAAGTTTAAAGACCAACAATTCCAAGCATTATTGGATGAAGATATGTGTCAAACTCAAAAACAATTTGCAGATTAAACGTTGCTCAGCATACAATTTTTGATTGTTTACAAGCAATGGGGAAGACTTTAAAGGAAGGAAAATGGGTGCCACATCAACTGAACGAAAGACAAATGGAAAACCAAAAAGTCATCAGTAAAATGTTGCTTCAACGTCACGAAAGAAAGTCTTTTTTTGCATCGAATTGTGACTGGTGGTGAAAAATGGATTTATTTTGAGAATCCCAAATGCACAAAATCATGGGTTGATCCAGATCAACCATCAACATCGACTGCAAGGCCATTCGCTTCGGAAAGAAGACAATGCTCTGTTTGGTGGGATCAGGAAGGTGTGGTGTATTATGAGCTTCTAAATGAGGGAAACTGTTAATATTGATCGCTACTGACAACAAATAATCAATTTGAACCATGCTTTGATCATAAAACGACCAGAATGGGCCAAAAGACATGGCAAAGTAATTTTGCTTCATGATAATGCACCATCACACACTTCAAAACCAGTTAAAGACAAGTTAAAAGATCTTGCCTGGAAATATTAACCCACCCACCGTATTCACCAGACTTTGCTCCAGATTACCACTTGATCTGATTGATGACCCATCCACTTTCTGAGTAGCACTTCAAAACCTACGAAGAATTGGAAAATTGGGTCTCTGTATGGTTTGCCTTAAAACAAAAGTTCTATTGGGCCGGTATCCACATATTACCTGAAAGATGGAGGAAATGTGTAGCTAGCGATAGACATTACTTTGAATAAAGCACTTTTGATGTTTCTCTTGAAATCACCATTTTTCTTTGATTACAAAAATCCTCATTATTAACCAGTATCTCTGTTTTCCCCCTTTCAACTAGATCATTCTAGTACACTAATATGCCTTAGTATCAGATATCTGAAAAAGGAACAGAATACTTCTTCTTAACCTCTTTTCTCCAACCTCTACTTAATGTTTTTTGTTCCCTTTTATAGCAAAATTTCTCCAAACTGTCTAAACTTCCATCTGGACAAATCCAAAAGATAAATTCAGTTCTCATTTTAGCCTTCAAGTAGCATTTGACACACTTGACCACTTGCACATATTTGAAACATTCTCTTTAGGCTTCCAGAACATCTCGCTTCCTGATTTCCTCTTGCCTCATGGCATCTTCTCAGTCTACTTTATCTTCTTGCATTGTCTTATAAATATTAGTCCCATTTTCTTTTCCTATCTATACTTTCCGTAAATGGTTTTATCCAATCCCATGGCTTTAAATGTAATCTTTATTTTGGTGAGCCCCAAATTTATAACTCCAATCCTAACTTTTTGAACACCAGACTGAATATTCTTTTTACATTATTATGGAAAACGTCAAGCACACAAAAGTAAAAATAACATAAGGAACCTACATAAGCCCATCACCCAGCATCATCTATTATTAAATTAATACGTAAACTCAATGTCTTTAATACATGGTAGGGTGAGTACCTTTCCCCCCCAAATTTTTTGGGTTGACATATTTGCAGACCTTTATTCCATATACATTCTAGATTTTGTTCAATTATTTTAAAATTCTGATTGGGATTAATTATACAGATTAATTTGGGAGACTTTTATATCTTTACTAATATATGAGTTTGCATTCAGTTGCAGGAAATACATCTGACTATTTTAAATATAGGGAATTGATGCTTAGAAATTTGTTTTAAAGGGCTGTAGGAATGCACTATTATCTCAGGATATTTGCTATCTCCGGATAATAATGCAGAACTGGGCTAAGGGAGCTGCTACCATTGCCCCCATCCAGTAGGACAGGGTAGAATCAAGACCCCATAACGGGTGTTACTGATGCTAAAAATACACTAGTATAGCCCTGCTAGTATGGCTCAGTTTGTTGAGTGTTATCCCATGCACCAATAGGTCACAGCTTCCTGGTCAAGGTACAGGACCTGGTTGCTGGCTTGATCGCCAGTGTGGGGCATGCAGGAGGCAGCTGATCAATGATTCTCCCTCTCCCTCTCTGAAATAAAAAATATGTAGTAAAAAAAAATAACATTGATTTTTGACCAATAGGTGATCCAACCATCAATTTTTTAAAAATGTGTTTTTATTAATTTCAGAGAGAGGGAGGGAGGGTAAGAAATGATGAAAGAGAATCACTGATCAGCTGCCTCCTGCACGCCCCCTACTGGGATCAATCCCAAAACCTATGTGCCCTAACCAGGAATTGAACTGTGATCTCCTGGTTCCTAGGTCCACGCTCAACCACTGAGCCACACCGGCCAGGCAGACATAAGTTTAAAGAAAATAAAAAGGACAGAAAAACATTAAATTACAGAATGCAATCAATAAAATTCAGGTTATTGAAAGTGACAGGACAGTTAATTTGGTATTTCAACAAAGGAAGAGGAGAAAGGGGATTCTTTAGATAAAAAGATAGGTAAGAGGCAAAGGAAAACAGGTAAAACAATTGTAGGGATGCAGGTTTAGGTAATAAATTTGAAAAAGTGTTTATTGTAAATATCAGTATTGTAATTGTCCTTGGGAGGAGAAAGGGGATTGTAATTGGGAGGAGACACCTGACAAATGGAAGGTTGCTAACGTGGTGAACAAGGATTTCTCTTCTGTATAGTGGTATGCAGTTTCCATATTTGCTATTCATAACAATGAAAAGTTGTTTTTAAAGCACACACCATCTGTATATATAAAACCCTAATATGCAAAAAGACTGAACTGTGGACCAGTGGAACAAGCGGAGGCTATGATGTGTGCTGACCATCAGGGGACGTGCACAGAACATGGCGGGTGTGGGTAGCAGGTGGCAGAATGCAGAACATGGTGGGTGTTGGCTGCGACTGGGTGGTGGAGCAGGTGAGCGCTAGTGCCAGACCAAGGCGGGGCACTGGTTGCTGTCATTGGGGCGAGCCTCTGGTGGTTACTGAAAATTCTTTGCTTCCATGCGCTGCAGTCCCTTCCAGTGCTCACCCTGCTGACAGCACTGGCCCCCCCCTACGCCCACTGCTGGCAGCTGCCGCCCCCCCATTTGCACCAGCGGAAGGCACCACTCACACCTGCTGCTGGTGCCGGCCCCAATTGCTCCATGCTGTCAGCATGTCAGCGCATGGGAGCAGCAGCGGCAGGAGCGCAGCTGCCAGCAGACGGGATTGGGGGCTGCAGCAGAAGGGGCCGGGCAGGGTGCAGAGGATGGGCTGAGACCCACTCCTGTGCCCACCGTAGCCTTGCAACCCACAGTTCCTTTCAAGGTGCATGAATTTGTGCATTGGGCCCCTACTATACGATACAAAGACATACACATATTAAAGGTCACTTTTCAACATTAGATTTGTGTGGTTTGAGGGGAAATACATGTTTGCCCTTTGTCCCAGGTTTTTAGCCTGCAGCTCCTAAAACCCTGGACTGTTTAAGAGTGTCTTTTGGCCCAAGCTGGTTTGGCTCAGTGGATAGAGCATTGGACTGTAGACTGGAGGGTCCCAAGTTTGATTCCAGTCAAGGGCACATGCTCAGGTTGCAGGCTCAATCCCCAGTAGGGGGAGTGCAGAAGGCAGCCAATCAATGATACTCTCTCATCATTGATGTTTCTATCTCTCCCTCTTCCTCTCTGAAATCAATAAAAAAAATTTTTTTTAAATAAGAGTGTCTTTTGTATACTAATGAGATGACTAGTGTGTTGGGAACCCCTGAAGGTAGCTTCAGGATAGGGCACGTTGCCAAAAAAGACCAAGGCATGATAAGAAAGTTGAGGGTTGGACTTTTAAGTCTCATGCCCTACCCCCATCACCAAACCTCCAGGGAGAGGAGGACCTAGAGGTTGAGTTCAGTAACTAGTGGCCAAACATTTAATCAATCATGCCCATGTAGTGAAACCTCCATAAAAACTCCTCAACAAGGTTTGGATCCTGGAAGCAAGGCTGAGTTTTACTATGAAGTGAATGGGTAGTCCAGAAGAATGTTAAATAAGAGAATTAAACGTGGAAACAGCCACAAATGATGGTGGAGAAGCTGGAACAGGATAGCGTGGGCAGAGGGAATTCTCAGAGCTTTGACTATAAACAATCCAAAGCTGTTGTTCTCCACGGAATTGGTCTATTCATTAAATCAATGGAGACTTCTGAAGGGGGTAGAGCTGATCATTTTAAGAGCCTTCAGCCCTGTTTGGCTGATGGGTGTAGTTTGGGTATGAACAGAATACGTGGCTAGTTTAGTAACATAAATCATGACAGCTCTACAGATTATTAGTTACAAAGGTAATATTCCATGCTAAGATTTCGAAAGTGGGATATAACAAATTCATAGCCGCTTTATGATCATTGATACCAAAAATTAAAAGACAAACTCAAACCCCTTCCTTCCAGTAATTTAGGTGAAATACTTCATACGACTCCCCAGTCCCCCCAAATCTGGATGCATAACTGTTGGTGATCATTGCTCCTCCACAGAGACTGGGCCAGGCGCGACTGCCAGCTGCTATAACACAGTGACCATACTTAGTCATAGAACCAGATGCCAGACATCTGTCTTCTATCAACTAGGATCAAAATGAAGCCCTACCCACTAGATGACTTAACATATAACATGTAACCTAAACAAAGATTGCCTCAATTATAAGACTTCCTTTCCCACCTTCTCAACAGCTGTGAAGATACAGCCACTTGCAATGTGGCCTTTTGTTCTTTTCTTTGTTTTTTACTCTTTGATGCTAAACTGGCTTATTTTTTTCAAATGCCTTTTTAGGCCCTCCTTCACTGCTTGACCTTAGACTTTCTACAGGATCTTTTGCTTTCATCTCTCTCCTCCAGAGAATCCAGCCATTGTTTGAGCCTCCACAATTGAATTTTTGTTGACTTCTGAATTTATATTATAAACCCTGGTCCCTTGTTCTCAAGCCTATGTCTTCTGATGTCTCTGAATCTCTATCCTTTGGATGTCCTGAAGGGTAGTGTATCCCAACCTAAATATTCCTAGTGAGTTAAAACTCCTTAACCATCTCATTTTGACTACCAGTTGCTGATAATGATAAATTATATTCTACAGACTGAGACTTCACTTCCCATTAGTTGGTCTGCTTTGTGTCCACAGAGAAATGGACAATGTTAACTGATTGTAAACCATCTTTTGTTGCTAATATATTTGCTTTATGAATTTCAATTTGTTTTCTCTTTTTTTAGACAAGGCATTTGGCAGTAGGTTGAAAAATCTAGACTTCACTGAATTTCAGATTATTGAGTACAGGACTATTAAATGGAGAAACTCATGGGGAATACTGAACAGCTTTAGTTGCTAATGAATGTACTGATTAGAACCTTACAAACAAATTCTGAAATATATTAGGAAATATACTATAGTTTAATTTTAAAAATATTTGTTAAAGACATACTCTGTGATACAATTATCTAAATCAGTTTCATCTTCTATTTGTCATAAATTAGCAATAGGCATTTTTCATGGAGGTCAGAGTAGAATTTCATAAGTATAGATTCATGTTTATTGCCTTTCAATATGTAGTATCTTAATACTACATACTTGTTTATTATTATTATTATTATTCATTTGAGAGAAGAGGGAAAGGGAGAGAGAAGAATCATCAATTTGTTCCACTTATTTATGCGTTCATATGCCTTGATCAGCTATATGCCTTGACCAGGTATCGAACCTACAAGCTTGTCATATCAGGACAACACTCTATCCAACTGAACTACCTGGCCAGGGTAATGATACATACTTGATAAGTGAACTGATAATGATAGAATGTCATACAGATATGTTAGACAAAAAGCTTTCGCAGCTGAAATATTTTCTGAAAGAAAGGTTTTATTGAGCCAGTACTAGCCAGAAGAGGACCAGGTCCTGGAACATGAAATCTAAACTACCGGTGGCATGGATGGCTAGGTGGAAAAGACAGTATGTCTGCCTTTCTGGAGTTGACAGGCACTTCTATTCTTTATGCTTTAGGGAAGAAAGATATAAGATGTTTGAAAGACTTTACATTGGCTATAGATAAGGGAGCAGGGAAAGGTGAAAGTAGGGCAGTTCTATGACGGGCACAGTCTGTAAGAAATATTTACTGCCTTTGATGGGTCACAGACAAGCTGAAAGCTCTTGCATACACAAAATGCAGTGGTGGGTAGTGGCCAGCCAGTAGATGCCTGGAGGTTGACTCAAAGCTCCAACATACTTCCAGGAATATGAGCAGTCTCTTTTTCAGTTGGCACACAGCTATGAACTGGTTAGTTATTCCTGGTTGCTAGTGACAGACACATCTCCAGTTGGGTTAAGCCGCAAAGCACACCAGGAGCTCCAAAGGTTCCAAAAGCTTCAAGCATGCCTAGACCTAGGTTCTCAAGGCTATCGCTGAATGCTGTCTCTCTGCCGGGTTTGCTTTATTCTCTGGTAGGCTTTCCCCAGCTTATGGCAAAGAGACACTCCACACCTTCCAGCTCACAGCCTGACAAATGTAACCCCTACAGAAAAAGGTATCCTCTTCTTAGCCCCAGGAAAAGTCCCAGGATTAACTCTGATTGTCCACTGCTTGCCAGGTCTGGGTTACCTACAACCACTGCAGCTAGGGAATGGATTGTGCCCCCAAAGGGAAAAAGTGATTCTGTTACTAGCAGATGTACAGCAACTTGGGGTGAAAAAAGCAAGAGAGAGGACGTAGGGACAAGAAGAAAATGTGAATAAACCCATTCTTATTTTCAAACTTTGGCTTGGATTCATTCTGGCAAGCAAATAGTCAAATGTTTTTATCCTGAAATACTTAGATGGCTTTAAGTTTCTCAGCTTCTAAAAAAATTATTGTTCTCCTGCCCCAACCAGTGTTCGGAGCCTCAGCTTGCATACTGAAGGATCACAGGTCAGATTCCTGGTCAAGGGCACGTACCTGGGTCGCAGATTCTATCCTCAGCCTCAGTTGGGGCACATACAGGAGGCAACCAATCAATGTGTCTCTCTCTCATTGATGTTTCTCTTTCTTACTGTCCCCCACTCCCTTCCTCTCTAAAAAAAAAAAATCAATAAAAAAAAATCCTTGGGTGAGGAATAACAAACAAAATAAATTATTGCTCTCCTACAAAGCCTTTTTATTTTTTCTAATCACCCCTCATGAAATTTTAATTCCACAGATATACTGTGTATCTGTTTGTATACTGTATGTTTATCTGTGCTTTATATATAGGAAGAATAAGTAGAAAGTTTACTCTTTATCATACAGGGTTAAGAGCAACAAAATAAAATTTTAAGTTAAAATTTTAGTTAAATTGAAAGTCAAAGGTATTCATATCTATCTTTGTAACTGCATTTGTTGAGTAACTTTCAATATAATTTATTTACTTATGCATTATAATGTTTCTATACATGTATATTAGCAATTTTAGAACTACATAATAGCAATGTGATCAATGTTTTAAAATTATTCAAAAATTACCTTTTTTTAACAAAAGTAGACCAACTGAAAAAATGTTAATTTTTTTATTTTGTTTTATTACTTTAAGTATTACAAAGAGGGTTAAATAAGTTTCCATTTTTTCCCCTTGACCTTCCCCCGTCCTTCCCTACCCCCCAGTGTCTTGTGTCCATTGATTATGCTTATATGCATGCATGCAAGTCCTTTAGTTGATCGATTAACTCCCCCCCCAACCCTCCCGACCCTTCTAGCTATGGTTTGACAGTCAATTCAATGCTGTTCTGCCTCTGTATCTGTTTATGTTCATCAATTTATAATGGTCTTTATTATCCATAAATAAGTGAGATCATGTGGTATTTTTCTTTCACTGACTGGCTTGTTTCACTTAGCATAATGCTCTCCAGCTCCATCCATGCTGCTGCAAATGGTGGGAATCCCTTTTTTACAGCAGCATAGTATTCCATTGTGTAGATGTACCACAGCTTTCTAATCCATTCATCTGCTGATGGGCACTTAGGCTGTTTCCAAATCTTACCTATGGTAAATTGTGCTGCTATGAACACAGGGATGCATATATCCTTTCTGATTGGTGTTTCTGGTTTCTTGGGATATATTCCTAGAAGTGGGATCGCAGGAGAACATATTTGCCAATGTTATCACCGATGAAGGTTTAATCTCCAGCATTTATAACGAACTCATACAACTTAACAAAAGGAAGATAAACAATCCAATCAAAAAATGGGCAAAGGACCTAAATAGACACTTTTCAAAAGAGGACATTCAGAAAGCCAAGAGACATATGAAAACATGCTCAAAGTCACTACTTATCCGAGAGATGCAAATCAAAACAACAATGAGGTATCATCTCACACCTGTCAGAATGGCTGTCATCAACAAATCAACAAACGACAAGTGCTGGAGAGGATGCGGAAAAAAAGGATGTCTCTTGCACTGCTGGTGGGAATGCAGATTGGTACAGCCACTATGGAGGACAGTATGGAGTTTCCTCAAAAATTAAAAATGGAACTCCCATTTGACCCTGCGATCCCACTTCTAGGAATATATCCCAAGAAACCAGAAACACCAATCAGAAAGGATATATGCATCCCTATGTTCATAGCAGCACAATTTACCATAGGTAAGATTTGGAAATGGCCTAAGTGCCCATCAGCAGATGAATGGATTAGAAAGCTGTGGTACATCTACACAATGGAATACTATGCTGCTGTAAAAAAGAAGGGATTCCATCCATGCGGCAGCATGGATGGAGCTGGAGAGCATTATGCTAAGTGAAATAAGCCAGTCAGTGAAAGAAAAATACCACATGATCTCACTTATTTATGGATAATAAAGACCATTATAAATTGATGAACATAAACAGATACAGAGGCAGAACAGCATTGAATTGACTGTCAAACTATAGCTAGAAGGGTCGGGAGGGTTGGGGGAGAGTTAATCGATCAACTGAAGGACTTGTATACATGCATATAAGCATAATCAATGGACACAAGACACTGGGGGGTAGGGGAGGATGGGGGAAGGTCAAGGGGAAAAAATGGAAACTTATTTAACCCTCTTTGTAATACTTAAAGTAATAAAACAAAATTTAAAAAAAGATTTAAAAAAAAAGAAGAAGTGGGATCGCAGGGTCAAATGGGAGTTCCATTTTTAGTTTTTGAGGAAACTCCATACTGTCCTCCATAGTGGCTGTACCAATCTGCATTCCCACCAGCAGTGCAAGAGACATCCTTTTTTTCCGCATCCTCTCCAGCACTTGTCGTTTGTTGATTTGTTGATGACAGCCATTCTGACAGGTGTGAGATGATACCTCATTGTTGTTTTGATTTGCATCTCTCGGATGATTAGTGACTTTGAGCATATTTTCATATGTCTCTTGGCTTTCTGAATGTCCTCTTTTGAAAAGTGTCCATTTAGGTCCTTTGCCCATTTTTTGATTGGATTGTTTATCTTCCTTTTGTTAAGTTGTATGAGTTCGTTATAAATGTTGGAGATTAAACCTTCATTGGTGATAACATTGGCAAATATGTTCTCCCATGCAGTGGGTTTTCTTGTTGTTTTGTTGATGGTTTCTTTTGCTGTGAAAAAGCTTTTTATTTTGATGTAGTCCCATTTGTTTATTTTCTCTTTAGTTTCCAATGCCCTAGGAGCTGTATCGGTGAAAAAATTGCTTCGGCACATGTCTGAGATTTTGTTGCCTTTAAATTCTTCTAGTATTTTTATGGTTTCCCGTCTTACATTTAAGTCCGTTATCCATTTTGAGTTTATTTTTGTGTCTGGTGTAAGTTGATGGTCTAGTTTCATTTTTTTGCATATATCTGTCCAATTTTCCCAACACCATTTATTGAAGATATTGTCTTGACTCCATTGTATGTTCTTGCCTCCTTTGTCAAATATTAATTGAGCATATTGGTTTGGGTCAATTTCTGGGTTCTCTGTTCTAGTCCATTGATCTTCATATCTGTTCTTGTGCCAGTACAAAAATGTTAATTTCTTAAACATTAACTTTTAACTGTAGCTTGATTTGGAAAAAATGGCTTTTAACTGGATGCTAGATATTCAAATATTGTTGACACTTTTTCTTTTAAGCACTTGACATAGCTAATGATGGGTTGAGTAACTTCTGTGGATTTAAATATTAAAACATAAGGCATCTTTATTTAATTCTCAAGCTCAAGCAATGTACAAAGGCAGATCAAACACAGACAACATCTTTAGGCAGCCAGTGGTAGACAATAGCACATTCAGGCCACTTGTAACCATATAACAGACGAAGCAATCAATTGAGAGAGAGTCCTCCAATCACAGCCATCTATTCACCATAGTTTTGTAGTAGTGTGATCTTGCATATTTTGTGAAGCTTCCAGGTAAGTGTCAATGATGCTCATGTAACACCTAAGAAAGCTCAATATGAGGAACTAAATATTAAGGAATAAGATTTTGTTAGGTAAGGTTGAACTTTGGAGGCCTAGACACCCTTGTAATATCATTTTTGCCCCATTGAGGGCACTGTTACTCCCACTGAGAATGGATATACTAATATCCACAGGTAGCTTATAGAGCATCTCTTCCCCTTACATTGAGCAGAACTCTGTTTCCAGTAAAGTTCGCTTATTGCTTCTAATTTTTCCATACCAAACAGATTTAATCTCTTTCATATGACATCCTCAAATATTTGGTAACCAAAATCATATCCCCTCCATACTGAATGGCTCCTCTAAGCATTCTTTCTGAGGCTAAACATTCACAGGTTCCTTGAACTCAGTTTGACTCAGTTTTCCCCATTGCATTAGGTGTCCTTTAGAGGCAGGCACTATGTCTTGTTTACCAGGCTGGGTGCCCTGTTTGGATTCACTCTAATTTATTATTAAAACTAGAGGCCTGGTGCATGGATTTGTGCACCAGAGGCATCCCTCAGCCTGGCTTGTGGGGATCTGGCCAAAACAGGCTCTCTGATATCCCTCAAGGGGTCCTGCATTGCAAGAGGGTGGTTCTCAGGTGAGGTACCCTGGAATCAAGTTCCCTCCTCTCTGATTCTGGGTACATCACTCGAGAACTGCAGCTGCCAAGTCACTGCAGCTCGCCAGCTCCTGTGTTGAGCGTCTGCCCGCTTGTTGGTCAGTGTGTGTCATAGCTACCAATCAAAGTATCTGCCGCCTGGTGGTCATTGCATGTCATAGCTACTGGCTGGGTCAGTAGTCACTTAGGCTTTTATAAATATAGACTAGGGGCCTGGTGCACGAAATTAGTGCGCTGTGGGGGGGGGGGCTCCCTCAGCCCAGCCTGCCCCCTCTCACATATTGGGAGCCCTCAAGGGGTGTCCTACTGACGGATTAGGCCTGCTCCCTGCTCCCCTTGGGGAGCGAACCTAAGCTGCAGTTTGGCCTCCCTTTGTGGGAGGTGACTAGGCTAATCAGGGGAAGCCACCAACCCCATTACCCTGCTGCTGCAGCCACTACCAGTCATTGCAGCCTCCATGGTGTTTTCATCAGCACTGACTCCAGTCCCTCTGCCATGAAGAAATGACAACTTTCTTTAGGCATTTTCAAGATCTGTCTTTCATAGGATATGACATTTCTTTCATTCTTTTTTTTTTTATCCTCACCTGAGGATATGTTTCCATTGATTTTTAGAGAATGTGGAAGAGAAGGGAAAAACAGAGAGAAACATCAAAGTGAGAGGAACACTTTGATTGGTTGCCTCCTGCATATGTCCTGACTTGGGCCCCGGTCAGGGAGGAGCCTGCAACCTAGGTACATGCCCTTCATCAAAATTGAACCCAGACTCTGCAGTCAGCAGGCTGAGGCATTATGTACTGAGCCAAACCAACTAGGCCAGGATATGACATTTCTTAGCCCTCCAGCAGTGGACCTTCTTTTTTTTTTTTTCTCCAGGAGTTTGGTGGAAAAACCTAGATCACCTTTTTGGATTCTTATTACCCAAGTTACTAAGAATATTACCAGTGGCATACAGGGAGCTTAGCCAATGAGCAATCAAAAAAGGTGTTTCCTCTGTAGTTGACTCTGATCACCGGCTCTACCCTGCCCCTCCAATCTCAGCTTCACCCCTACCCAAGCCTATAACCTCTGGCCAAGGATGCAGGCCTGGGCAGGGAACACCTAGACCCCTCTGGTCACCGGCTTCACAGAGCCCAGGCCTCTGCAATCACCAGCTCTGATCCTGCCCCCTGCCATTGCCGACTCTGCCCTTGCCCCACTGGCCTCTGGCCAAGGCTGCAGGCCTGGGAAGAGGACTCCCAGGCCCCTCCAATCACGGGCTCCACTCCTGCCCCACTGCAGCCTCTGGCCAAGACTATAGGCCTGGGAAGAGGACCCCCAGATCTCTGCTTTGCCAGCTCCACTAGTGCCCAGACCCCTGCGATCGCAAGCTCTACCCCTACCCCTCTGATCGCTAGCTCTGTGGAGCCCAGGCCCCTGCGATCTCTGGCCTTGCCCCTGCCCAGGCCTGAGGCCTCTGTCCCAGGCCTTATTCCTGGGTAGGGCACCCTCATACCCCTCTGATCACCGGCTCTGCCCCTGCCCCCTCTGATCACTGGCTCCGCCCTTGCCCATGCCTGAGGCCTCTGGTGAAGGCCTCTGGCCTAGGCAGGGAACCCCCCAGCCCCCTCTGATTGCCTGTTCCACCCCTTGGGCCCCTTGCCTTCCCCACCACCTGCCTGGCTAACAGGCCTGACCACTTCAGTGGGAGGGCTGAGCCGGCCTGGGTGCTTCCATCTTGTGGCTATGGGGGTGACCATCTTTGTAACAGAGTGATGCCTAATTTGCATATTACTCTTTTATTCGATAGGATGAGGACTCTGTATCTGAGCAGAGTATCTGAATCAGGGTTGAAGAAGGGTTTCTTGCCCTGTTTTGGATGGTATTCATATACTAGCATAGTCTCAGGCATCACCAGGGCAGCCTCAGTGACTTACTGATGCCTGTTGAGTAGTGAATGAAATCCCCAGGCCTGCATTTCTTGTTGAGACCTTGGTGTGATTTGCCGTCATGCTGGCTACATTTCATTGTTTAGACTTCCCATTGCTCCATCATGCTGAGACATTTGAAGATCCCAATTCCGTTTTTTCATTCATTCTTTTTTCTTTTTCACCTGAGGATATTTTTCCATTGATCTTTTTAAATTATTTATTTATTATTATTTTTTAATCCACACCCAAGGATATTTCCTTTACTGATTTTTAGAGAGAGTGAAAGGGAGAGGGAGAGACAGAGAGAAGCACCCATGTGAGAGAGACACATCGATTGGTTGCCCGCAGCATAACCCCCACCAGGTCTGAGAGCCTGCAACCGAGATACATGCCCTTGCCTGGAATTGAACCTGGGACCCTTCAGTCTGCAGGCTGACACTCTATCTACTGAGCCGAACCAGCTAGGGCATTCAGTCATTCCTTATACTTCCTTTTCTAAAGATTTTTTTTAAAAGTTAATAAGCACATAAACAAAAAATTAGTATGAGGAAAAAGGAAGAAACAAATTTTCCAGTTCCTAGAGTTATATATATGTGCCCAGACTTACACATGATGTTTACATCTAAGCTTCCCCTAAAGGGGAGGATTGCATTCCTCCTCCCTGCACCCTCTATTGTAGCAAGAGAACAGATCTGACAGGGCCATCTCAGGAGTTCTCACATACTGACTTTTCAATGGAAATGCACTTGGCACCTGAGATCTAATCACCTAATACATGTTTACATACATTCTAAATTGCAAATGTTGTTGGAGTAGCAGAATCTTGTAAAAATGGCTATATTCACACATGTTAGTAATGTGACATCTAACACGGAGTCAATCAGCAGCATAATTTTGAGGGGGAAAAGGCCTTGCTACTGATACTTTCTATAATGAAGACAAAGAGTGTTTCTGACTTGAATTATTTGGACATTTGGCCCAATTCTTTACTCGGTGAGAACAGACCTGGCTTATGAGAGTTAATTCATACCAGCTGGAAGCTGAAACAATTATAAAGCTGCTTTGGAACATCCTAAATTATGCCTAAGAGACCTGTTTTTGACAGATGTGTTCATGTAGTCCAGTCAGTTGGCATATGGAATTTTTGTGCACAAGCTAGTGCAACAGTTTCAACATGTAACATTTATTAGTGCTTCTACTGGCAGATGGAATACACATTAGGTACAGAAGCAAGCTTTGCAGTTGGCCTTACAAGTCTAACTTTGCTCAGCTACCTAGGTCACTTAACTTCATCTCCCTCCCTCTGCACTCTCCTCCCCCTCCCCTGACACACGTGCATGAGAAGCCAAACCCTCCCACCCTCTGCCTCAGAGTGGGCTGTAGGAATTCCCTCCCAGTTTCTTGGCTTAGGATTTCCCTTCTTTCCCTTCTTTGGCCCATATTCCCACCTCCACTGTCTCTCACCCTCTCCAGCTGGTCCAAGCTGAGATCTGGAGGCTGAAGTTGGGAAGAACACTCCCCCATAGCTCTTCTCAGCCCCCATCCATCCTTAATATTATCCTTGGCAGCTTCCAGCCCATTTCCGAACATTGACCCCAAATTTACTCTCTTTAACTCGCAGCTCCAGCAATGAAGTACCCAGGTGAGCAAGAGTTGCAGATTAATCTCCTGTTCCAGATATTCCCAAAGAAAAACTGGGATAGGGAAAATGTCTTCTTTTCTTTACGTGAAATAACACCAGTCTCTACCACTTTTCCACTTCTAGTAAGAATACACACCCTTAAACTACTACTACTACTACTACTACTACTACTACTACTACTACTATTAATGCAACACAAAGCAAAACAAAAATAATCCTTTAAGGACATGTGCTTTGATTTTTGTGTGTGTGTGTGTTTTACTTTTTTGTCTTGTTGTTCTTTTTCTCTCTGTGTGTGAAGCTCTATCTGAAGAGATGAAAAGTTGAGTCTGAATTCTGTCCTTCAGTTGCCAGAGGAAGAGAGAATTTTTTTCAGAAGCTGCTAATGGTGGCAGTGTCGGAAGGAGGTGAGTGGTGGTGACGGGGGACCCAGCCAGGGAGCCTTTGGGGGTACTTTAGCCAGAAACCCTGGCAGCCACTGTTCCTTGAAGCTTGTCCCAGAAAGGCCCACTTCTCCTCAGCTCCACTTCTTTGGCCTCCATCTAGGTAAGTGGTTCTCAACCTGGTGGTCACGACCCCTTTGGCGGTCAAACGACCCTTCCACAGGGGTCGCCTAAATACATCCTGCATATCAGATATTTACATTACAATTCATAACAGTAGCAACATTACAGTTATGAAGTAGCAACGAAAATAATTTTATGGTTGGGGGTCACCACAACATGAAGAACAGTATTAAAGGGTCGAGCCATTAGAAAGTTTAGTACTACTGATCTAGATCCTCATCCCAGTCTTGTCCAAACCTTTTTTCTCCTCTCCATTTGGATGGAGAAGCAGAAAGAAAGAGGATTCCCCATTTCATTACAGAGGTGGGGGGTGAAGGGTAGAGGAGCGATATCCTGGAGTTCTAGACATACATTCTTACAGGTTGAATACTTTGTAGGCCATAGGCTGTGATAGAAAGAGACCTGACCCAGAAAACTGAGACTTCCCTCCTAGGCTTAGGTCTGTCACTTAGCGCTTTGGACAGATCACTTACTTCAGGTGTTAAGTCTTTCCGAACATCCATTCACACAACATTGCTTACTTTATGTGTTAGCTTTGCCAAGCATCCATTTATACATCTTTCAAATGAAAATCATGATATTTACTCATAGGACTGTTGGGAACTTTAGATGACATAAAACAGGCAAATAATGCTTTGAAAGACATGAAGAGCTGTAGAGTAGGGGAGGGCACTGCACTTTTGCCAGCATGTAAGGACTGATGTAGAAGTAATCTTTAGTATGGGGTGGGAGCAACCAGAAAGGCTGCTCCACTGGGCAGTGCTAAGATGGTATGCAAACTTTTGTGTCAAGCCCCTAAGAACTTTGGAATCGTCAGATTCCAGTGTTGCATAGTCATCACAGACAACTTCGTGGGTTCCCTTACCAGGCCCATTGGTGAAGCACAAGCGACCTCTTGCAATTTTCTTTTCTGTCCCTTCTCTCGGGATACATCAAACCTTCCTTGGGACTCCACCCTTTCAGGCCTCCTCACAGCAGACATCAGGACTTAATGCCCCCATTTGTTGGTGTTATTTTCCTACATGTGATGAGCCGCTCAAGGGCAGGGATTGGGTCAAATTAGTTTTATATCTCTAGTGCTTAGCTCAGTGCCAGGTGAACCGGAGGCACAGGAAATGGTTATTGAATACTGGAAAGAAGAGCCAAAAAGAGTTGGACCCAGGTATTTCTAGAACAGTAAGTGGAAAAGTCAAGCTTTGACAAAATAATTCCAAAATTCATTTGGAAGAATAAATGTTCAATAGTAGCCAAGAAATATTTGGGAAAATGTTACTAAAGAAGGCATGAACTAGATATTAAAACAGAAAAATTACAGAAATTAAACCAGTGTGGTACTGACACAAGAACAGATAGATCAGCGGAAAGAATAGAGAGTCTAGAAAGAAAGTAAGAGTACATGCAAAAAATTATCTACACTAATAAAAGAGAAACATGCAAATTGGTGTCACTCCGCTATACCCACCAGCCAATCAGAGTGACTATGCAAATTAACCCAACAAAGATGGCGGTTAATTTGCATATGCAGGCACAGAGTGAAGACTGACGACGATGTAGAAGGAAGCCAAGTGCTGCAGAAGGTAGCGAAGCTGCAGAGAAGCAAGCGGGGCGGCGGAGGTGGGAGGGAAGCAAGCGGGGTGGTGGAGGTGGGAGCAAATCCCGCCTTGGCAGGTTTTGCTTTCTTCTCTGCTTCGCTCTGGCCACAGGAAGCCCTATTCTTGCAGGAATCTTCCTGCAACAGGCCTCTAGTATATATAATAAAGGTGGTACTTTATATCAGTGAGGAAAGTGTTATCATTCAATTAATGGTGTAAGAACAACTGGCTATCCATTTGAGGGGAAGTTAATTCTAGAGTCCTTTCCCATACCTTACACCAAAATAAATGTCAGATGGTCAAAATGTAAAAAGTGAAACATAAAAATTATACAAGTTATATATCTATATATTTAAAAGCCCAGCAACCAATCAGCAGAATGACCAGAACGACCAGTGGACCAATCGCTATGATGCGCACTGACCACCAGAGGGCAGATGCTCAATGCAGGAGCTGTCCCCCTGGTGGTCAGTGTGCTCCCACAGTGGGAGTGCCATTCTGCTGACTGGGATGAGCAGCTGCTCCCACAGTGGGAGCAACTGCTAGCAGGCCCAGAGGGAGGCCAAGTCTCTGTACCTATCGAATACCTAAGATAATCCAGACTCTGGCCTGACCCCACCAGCTGATGCAGGCCCTCTAAGGTGTGTTCTAGAAAGAGTGTGAGGAGCTGGCATAGGCAGATGGCAAGAAGGGGATGTGACTATGGACCTACTGGGGAGGCTGTCCTGATGGTTGAGAATCCTGGAGCATGGCTCTCCTGAACATCCCTGATGGTGTCACTGACCTGGAATCACACATCAATGACATTCACTGAGTGGCTTTGGAGTGCAAAGCTCTCTGCCAGTTTCCTCCAGGACACAGAACACGCATTTACCCAAGACATTACCCCAGAATATCAGCTCAGACTAATTCCCTCATTCAGCAGCCGCTCAGAGGGTGGGTTCGTAGCCACTCAGCTGACTGGGATGAGTGGTGCTCCTGCAGCAGGCCAATCCCTGCAGGCCACGCCCCCCACCAGTGCACAAATCTGTTCACTGGGCCTCTAGTAGGTAAATAAATTTAAAAGTTCAGTGTGGGGAAGGTCTTTCTTAGAAAGACCCTGAAGGAAGAACCCATATCCTTGACCACTGAAAACTCCTGTGCTGCAAAAACAACCAAAGTCAAAAGACAATTGGGACAAAGTATTTGCTCATATGTGACAGAAAGTTAATATCCTTAGTAAATAAAGAGTTCTAATATATCAGTAAGAACCACTCCCAAAGAGAAATGGGTAAAGAACATGAAAGGGCAATTAACAAAGGAAAAAAATGCCCTAACCAGTTTGGCTCAGTGGATAGAGCGTCGACCTGTGGACTGAAGGGTCCCAGGTTCGATTCCGGTCAAGGGCATGTACCTTGGTTGCAGCCACATCCCCAGTAGGAGATGTGCAGGAGGCAGCTGATGGATGTTTCTCTCTCATCGATGTTTCTGGCTCTCTATCCCTCTCCCATCCTCTCTGTAAGAAATCAATAAAAAATATATTAAAAAAAAAAACAAAGGAAAAAAACAACAACAAACCTTCAAATATACATGTCTTCAACTTCAACAGCAATTAAGAACATGCCAGTGAAAAATAATGAGATTTTTATTGCTATTATTTAAATGGTAAAGAATTTTGCCCTGGCCAGTTTGGCTCAGTGGATAGAGTGTCAGCTTGCAGACTGAAGGGTCCCAGGTTTGATTCCAGCCAAGGGCACATGCCTGGGTTGTGGGTTCGATCCCTAGTGGAAGGTGTGCAGGAGGCAGCCAATCAATGATTCTCTCTCATCATTGATTTTTCTATTTCCCCCTCTCCCTTCCTCTCTGAAATCAATAAAGAAATATATATTTTTAAAAATAAATGGTAGTCTTAACCAGTTTGGCTCAGTGGATAGAGTGTTGGCCTTTGGACTGAAGGGTCCCAGGTTCAGTTCCAGTCAAGGACATGTACCTTTGTTGTGGGCACATCCCCAGTAGGAGGTGTGCAGAAGGCAGCTGACCAATGTTTCTAACTCTATCTCTCTCCCTTCCTCTCTGTAAAAAAAAAAAATATATATATATATATATATATATATATATATATATATATATATATTTTAAATCTATTTTATTGATTTTTTTTTACAGAGAGGAAGGGAGAGGGACAGAGAGTCAGAAACATTGATGAGAGAGAAACATCGATCAGCTGCTTCCTGCACACCCCCCACTGGGGATGTGCCCGCAACCAAAGTACATGCCCTTGACCAGAATCAAACCTGGGACCCTTCAGTCCACAGGCCGACGCTCTATCCACTGAGCCAAACCGGTTAGGGCCAATAAAATATATTTTAAAAAATAAAAATAAATGGTAAAGATTTAGAAAGAATACAGTGTTTAATGCTGGGAGGCCATGGGGAAGAAGGTGCTCTCCCCTTCCCAGGTGGATAGTTCACACTCAGGTGGGAACTAGGATAGAGTGTTGAAGAAAGGAGTAGAGCAGTCAGGGGTAGAGCACCTGGGGGCTAAAAGAGGTTGGGTGTGGTGTTAGTCTGGCCCAGCTCAGCTGGAGAATCCATGAAGGTCCTTGTCAGGGTTGGAAGTTGGACAGCAGAGCAATGGGAAAATAAATTCAGGAGAGCACTAGAAGTAGGGTGCTTTCTGATGCCATCACATCTAGGATTCCCTTCATAAAGTATTTTTTGCTCACACTTTGGATTTTCATAGAGCATCCCAAGAATCAGCTCTTAAAACCTAGCACACATGTACACTGGTTTCTTTGGAACATTGTATCCATTTTTACCATTTATATCAGGAAATGTAAAGCAGTGGTAGAAACAAGCCAAGGCTAGCTGGCATTTGTGGGTGGTGTGGATGGCAAAGCCACACCCAGGTGGGCTGAGGGCTTAATAGTGAGGGAGCGAATCTCACTTTATTAGCTGTAGGGTTTCAGGAACATCGTTCAATCTCTCTGAATTTGTTTCCTATATGTTTGTATTTCTATAAGTTAGGAATAATACTACTAACTTCACAATGTTGTGGGGATTAAGTGAAATTGTGTATGTAAAATCTTGAGAATTAGTACATGCTCAATAAAATGGTTCCCTTCCTGCCAAGAACACCAGCAAAGGGATTACTCATTTCACAGGTGTCCCTTCACATTTCCTAAGTGCCCTGGTTCCATTCAAATAGACCCTAAGGGCTAATCCTTGATTAAAGGTTCTTGGGGGGGAAACTGAGCTGCTTCCTATTTTGTTGGTCTCCAGGCTGAGAGGAAGGCTCTGTTCTGATAAAATACTGATGAGTTCAATCCATCAGGGCCTCCCTCCAAATCTCTGGTTGCACAGGCTCATGTGTGTGACTTGCATAAAAATTGGAGAGTATGTGACCCCATCTGGCGAGGAAATGGAAAACAGGAGATGGGCAAACAGGAGCCCCAGAGCCTCCCAGGATGCTTTAATCATATCCGGTGGCTGTGCCATCTTGGATCATCTACTAAATGCTCAGGGCTATTAGAATTTGGGGATTACCTGTGGCCATCCTGGTAAGTACACAAAAATCACGAGTTAAGGCTGAAAATGAAAGGTCAGGGAGGAAGCCCATACCCAGCAGGGGGTGCTAGAGTTTTGACTGTGCCATCACACTGACTTGCTTGGCATCAAACCAGGTGGCTCTGGCATTGCTGCTGTTGCCATAGTCTTCCTTTTGAGAGGTCATGTGGAAAGGTGTGTTAAAAAAATAATAAAGAGTTGAATTAACATTAGAAATAGAAGAGCAAGATCTTAATTCCCCCACTGCTGTCTCTCTGGCAAGTGGTTCTCAAACTTTAACATGTGTCAGTCACCTGGAGACTTGTTGAAACACAGATTCCAAAGCCCCCGCCAGAACTTTTGGAGCAGGACCTGAGCATATGCATTTCTACTGACGCCAATGCTGCAGGGCCAGGCAGCCCTGGGAAGTGCTTGCTGCTCACGGTGATTTTAGAGAAGGTTTGTTTTCTGCCCTCACCCCCACCCAGATTATTCAGGCTAGCCCCCTCTAGTTTTCAAAGAGTAAAAGTAATTACACCAATCTGTTCTGTTCAAAATGAGAAGGGATTTATTACTTGGAACAGAAATCTATAATAATAAAAGCATAATATGCAAATTAGCCAAACAGCCAAACAGGGAACGACCATCTGGATGACCACACTATGACACATACTGGTGCCAGGCCAGCCCTGGCGGTTGTGTGGGATTGGTTGGAGGCCCCATAATTGCCCTACAATTGCCCCACAGAGGAAGGCCCAGGCCACCAACCTGTGGCACTGAGGCAGGTGGGCAGAGCCACCCTCTTCAGGGTGGTGGGTGGGTGGTGTCTACCTCTTTGGCATGATCAATCATGGGGATTTTAGGCTGCAAGAGGGCTCAGTGCATGAATTTCATGCACTGGGCCTATAGTGACTATATCATAGGGGTACACTGAAGTTCAGATTAGCAATTTCCAACACTGGCTAAACTTTAGAAAAAACTGGAAAACTAGGAAAGAAGGAAGGCAGTCAGGCCTCACACCCAGATTTTCTGATTTAATTAGCTTGGGGTTGGGCTCCTGGCAGGAATAAACTTTCAAAGCTCCCCATGTGACTCTAATTTGTCACCAGGGTGAAGAACTGCTGGTCTAGATCACTGGTTCTCAAATTCGCCTGCACATTGGAAGCACTTGGGAAGTTTTTAAACAAACTGATATCTTCCTGACACATTCAAAAGCGCTGATTTACAATGGAATGCAGCCTGGGCAGCCGAGTTTTTTTGTGTGTGTGTTCTCTCTCTCTCTCTCTCTCTCTCTCTCTCTCTCTCTCTCTCTCTCTCTCTCTCTTTCTTTCTCTCTCCTTTTTTTACAAGGTAGCCATGTACTTTGTTAAGTTTCAAATTATGAAGCCCCGGATAATGCCCCCAAAAGTTATAGAATTTTAACAATTTGAGTCAGGGTCCCTGACTCAAAATATAGAATCAACTGATAACAAAACATGTCAACTGAATCCTATAAACATGACAGACTTTAAAATTCCATCTAAAATGTCAGACAATAAAAAAGTACTAGAAATAAATCTATAAAAATATGTACCCCAAACCTCGATGATTAAAATAGCACTTCATGAAAATAACACTGCAAACAACTAAATGAATAATACACTTAGTAAAGCTCAGTGCTGTAGAAGATGTCGGAAACATTTTGCGGATTTAGTGCAATTCAAGTTAAATGGCCTGCGCGGCAGGGCTGGGTTCTTCGGGAAGTTCTCCGCAAGCACCCCCAAAGCGAAACATCCACCGCGAGCAGCTATTGAGCGCCTAGACCTGAGAACCCGCAGCAAGGTCCCTTGCGCCCTAATTAACACGACGGGGACATTAGAGCAGCAGGACACACGGTGGCCGCACAGTGAGCACAGGAAGGCCACTTCCCCAAGTTGAATAAATGGAGGTGCGTTCACGCTGCAAGACTAACCTGTGGGCACTGCTTCCCACGCCCATGTGAGTGCACCACACTGGCCAAAGACGCCCTAGTCCCCTCTGGCACCACGGAATCCACAGGACTTCGCAGGGACACAATCTCTTATAGAGCCAGTAACATCCAGGCCTTCTAATCCACTAATACTGAGTGTCTGCTACAAATAAGCAAACCAGCGAAGGACCTTAAGTAGAGCAAATCTTGGGGCCAGAAACAGTAATGTGCTGGATGTTCTGTGAGGAAGCACTAGCTTCGAAGCACAGCCTTTCATTGTCTAGGGAAAGAGTCAGCCGTAGAGTCTCCAGGTGTCTTGTTTGGAACCAGACAGTTGGTATTTGAGCTCTCTGACCACTGTAAAATATGAAACATAGAAAAGCGGTTCCCCCCACCTGGCTATCATGGCTCAGTGGTTAGAGCACTGGCCTGCTCACCGAAGGATCTAAGTTTGATTCCTGTCAAGGGCATGTACCTGGGTTGCAGGTTCGATCCCTGGCCCTGGTCAGGGCTCATGCAGGAGGCAACTAATTGATGTGTCTCTCTCACATTGATGTTTTTTTCTTTCTCCTCCCCTTCTTACCCTTTCCTCTCCTCCTTTCCATTCTCTCTGAAAAGCAATAGGAAAAATATCCTCAGGTGAGGATTTAAAAAAATGGTTTCCCCCCAAGTTATATGTCTTATTATATTGTGAACTGACATATAAAATAAATAATATAAACTATCAAACTCTCATCATTAAAGTTTTTAATATCATGACATAGATTATATTTTCCAAAGATAGCAGTAGCAATATCTCCCACATGCACTTTTTATTTGGTGACTTTGACACACTCCCATTGAACGTTGGGGTCTATGTTCTTTTTATGGACTAAGTTGTGATCCCCTCAACATTCATAAGTTGAGGTCCTAACCCTCAATACCTAAGAATGTGGCCTTATTTGGAGATAGGGTCTTTATAGAGGCCATCAAGTTAAAATGAAATCATTCAGGCAGACCCTAATCCAATATGACTGGTATCCTTATAAACAGGGACAAATTTGGAAAAATGGGCATACAAAGGAAGATGGTGATGTGAAGAGACATAGAAGTCATCTATAAGACAAAGACAGAGGCCTGGGACAGAGCCTTCTCTCCCAGCCCTCAGAAGGAACACACCTTGTCAACACCCTGATTTTGGACTACTAGCTTCCAGAACAGTGAGATAATTTCCATTGTTTAAGCCATCTAGTCTGTGGTACTTTGTTATGGCAGCCCTAATCAAATAATACAGTTTCCTCCCCTTGAATCTGGTGGTTGGTGAGACTACTATGGACTTCTTAGATGAGGTCATAAAAGGTAATGTATCTTCTGTTGGGAGACTGGTCAGCCATGCTGTGAGGAGGCCCAGACCACCTGAAAAGGCCATGTGTTGGTGTTCTAGGTGTCTATAAAGACATCTCCAGATGATTCCTCTTTCCCAGTCCTGGGTCACTCAGCCTTCAAACCCTCTTAGTTGAGTCCCCAAATATGGTGGTACACAGATATATCAACCCCTCAATTCACCTTGTGAATTCCTGACTCACAGGGATTGTGAACATAATAAAATGGTTGTTTCAAGCTACCAAATTTTGGGATAACTTGTTACATAGTATTGGGCACTGCCTTTAAAATTATCCTTGTTCACAAAATTTTATCTGATACAGCTGGTGTTTTTGTTGGACCCATCAGGGACCTTAGCTCCTAGATGATGGCCCTCACTTTTCATGGTCTTCCGTGACATTAGGTCCAGATGTCAATCAGGAAAAACAGGTGATCCTGCCCTAAATCAATTTAATAGGCCACTAATGAATGAGCTTCAGATAAACTGTTCAGAACAGAGAGCAGTGACTCAGGAGTGAGAATGGGATTTTCAGAACAACTGAAATGGCTGAGAGCTCATTGGTAAGGTTAGTGCAGTGTGCCTGCGGCAGAGGAGGAATCACTGGGTCCATACAGCAGTACTTTCCTCACTTGGGGCACAGGGTCCAGGAGAGCAAAGCAAAAGTGCTACCTGTCGTGGGGTGAGAAGCACTGGCTATTCCAGAAGAAAAGATTGAGAACCAGACTTTGAAATCTCAACCAAATCAGGTAACACTGCCAACTTGACTCCCTCACAAGCTAAGTCAGGAAAGAAGACATGACCCACCTGCACGGAGGAACCGTGTTCATCAGACCCTAGGTGTCAAACAGAAGAAATGTCACGTGTAAGCCTGAGATGACATGGAATCAATGGGGACAAATCAGACTTTTGAAAAATTAGGTGGTGAAAGGAAGGGGAGAGAGGGCACTAGTTTGCATTGGCACAGAAGAGAGGAACATCTTTGCTGAGAGATAAGCAAGAAAGATCATTATTAGTGAGCCAAGTCCCAGAGAAGTGAGAAAATAATAGCAAAAGTGTGACATATATGTTGTTTTAAAACAGTAGCTTTCAAACATTTTTATTGTGACCCACAATAAGTGATTCATTATACATAGTAACCCAGCACACACAATAAGTGATTCATTATACATAGTAACCCAGTACACACATATATAAAAAACAAAAAGTTTCACAAATTATTCTTACTACTGTACTGTGTGCTATGCAGTCATAATTTCTATTCCATTCCATTCCATTCCATTTCATTCTGTTTTGTTCTGTTCCATCCTGTCTCATCCCATCCTGTCCCATGACATCCTATTCTGCTCTCTTTCAATGCTGATTGGAAACCACTATATTGATTTCATGAGCCAGAATTTTATCCTTTCCAGCTGTTTTTGAAAGACTTCCTCAAAATAATCCTCAAACTCAATCCATCCTTCAGCTGTATCCAGAAAGCTAATTATTTCATCTATTCGTTCTTTATTTCATCTATCACATCCTTCAGACTTAATGTTTCCCCTAGGATTTTTAAATTTTATTTTTCCTGCTTTATATTACTAAGGTTCCTTCTTTCCTTAATATATTTATCATGCTTATTTTAAACTAGAGGCCCAGTGCATGAGATTCATGCACTAGGGGGTGGGGGTGGAGGGGGGGCCAGTCTGGCCTGTGCCCTCTCGCAGTCTGGGACCCCTTGGGGGATTTCCGCCTGCCAGCTTAGGCCTGATCCCCATGTGAGAGTGCTGCTCAGCTCTAAGCCAGGTTTGCTGCTCCTTAGCACTGTCTCAGAGGTGGAAGAGGCTCCTACCACTGCCGCTGCACTTGCCAGCCATGAGCCCAGCTTCTGGCTGGGTGGTGCTCCCCTTGTGGGAGTGCATGACCACCAGGGGGCAGCTCTTGCATTGAGCATCTGCTCCCTGGTGGTCAGTGCTCATCATAGCCACCGGTCATTCTGCTGTTTGATCGATTTGCATATTAGGCTTTTATTATATGGGATTATTGGTGTCTGATCCAATAATTATGCTTCAGATATAAACTGTTCAATGTGTAATCTTTCTTTTATACTAATTGTGCTTATTAGGTGTCTCAACTGAGCAATTTGGAAATTGCTCATTGTGAAAGATTTGGAAAACACAGAGGAGTACAATATAAATAGCAAAATAAAATCCATCCATAATTTCACCTCCCAGAACTAGCCAATTATCCTTTTAGTGTATTTCTTTCCAGCCATACTACTTACATGTATAGTATATTAAAAAATTAATAAAATATTATATATAATTTTATCTCTGAACATTTCATTTACCATTAATCTTAAGATTTTTTTCAAGTTACTAAAGCTTTAGTAATTTGAAATGATTGCAAAATATTCCATTGTAAGGATATATATATATATATATATATACACATACATACATACATATACATATATATTAATATATTTAACTTTTGAGCTTTTAGAATGTTTCCAATTTTTGCCCCTTTTAACAAAATCACTGCAACAAATTTTTTGTACATAAGTTTTTGTTCATATTTCTGCTTATTTTCTTAGGATATAAACTTATAATGAATAAATCAAAGAGAATGAGCACTTAAGATTCAAGCTTTCTATAGCCAAATTGTTTATTAGAAGGTTTGCATCACTTTACACTTCCATAGGCAACAAACGATTGAGTTCCTACTATCAGGCCATCACACACATGTAATTTGCTAATTTCATAGAGAAAAATGGCCTTTCACCATTTTCTAATTTATTTGCATTATTTATAGTGATAATTCATTATTTGTGTTCACTCATCTGTAAATTTTGAGTTCAGGCCCTTTCTCAATATTTTCTGCTATGAAAGGCTAGCCAACCAAAGCTTCCCAGCAAAGGTGATTTGCTCATATGTACCTCTAGTGGAAGTATCCGGAATGCCTTCTGCATTGGGGTTTATATTGGTACTCACTGCCACCAACCCTCCCTCCCTGCAGATTGGAGTCAGATCATGGTGTTAGGTGAAGGGTTGCCGTGAGAGTGAACATCAAAGTTCCAGTGTGTTTACATATTTAGAGCATATGTAAACTATGTTTACATAGGTCATCTTGGTTTAAGTCTGGGCATCAGGCAATAAAATGTGTGTGTGTGTGTTGTAATAGAGAAGGTTGGTCACTATCTCTGAAATCAATATTTTTAAAAATCATATGATCATCTCAATAGATGTAGAAAAAACATTTGACAAAATCCAGCATCTATTTATGATAAAAACTCTCAACAAAGTAGGAATAAAGAGAATATACCTTGACATAATAAAGGCCATATATGAGACTATATGACAAACCCACAGCTAACATCATCCTCATCATCCTGGGAAAAACTAAAAGTGTTTACCTTAAGACGAGGAACAAGATAAGGTTGTCCACTTTCACCACTCTTATTCAACACTAGGGGTCTGGTGCACTCGGGGGGAGGGGGTCCCTTAGCCCAGCTTGTGTCCTCTTGCAGTCTGGGGATGTTCACCTGCTGGCGTGCCTGGCCAGCCTGGGTGAGGGGCTGATGGCTGTTTGCAGGCTGCCCAAGCCCCCTAGTGGGGACCCTTACCCTATGGGGATGTGGCCACCCTGGGTGGGGGGCCGAGGGCCGTTTTCAGGTTGCCCACAGCTCCCATTGACCCAATGTCCCAGTGAGGCTGACTGGAATCAGGTTTCTGGGGTTTATTTATCTTCTCTAATTGAAATTTTGTTGGCTTGAGCAGAGGCCTAGGCAGGCAACGAAGCCTCCTGTTTGCTTCAGCTCTGTGGCTTCTATAATTGAAACATTATTGCCTTGAGCAGAAGCCCAGCCAGCCTAGGCAGGCAGTTGCAACGGAAGCCTCCTGTTTGCTCTAGCTCCGTGGCTGCTGGTCTCCATCTTGGCTGGGTTAATTTGCATACAGCCAATCCGATTGGCTGGAGGCATGTCTTGGCTGGTGAGCGTAGCTTATGTGTCTCAGAATGATGGTTGATTTGCATATTACTCTTTTATTAGATAAGATAGTACTGGAAGTCCTAGCCACAGCAATTAGACAAAAAGAAGAAATAAGAGATACCCAAATTGGAAAGGAAGAAGTAAAACTGTCCTTATTTACAGATGACAGAATATTGTGTATAGAAAACTCTAAAGATTCCACACAAAAAACTACTAGAATGAGAAATGAATTCAGTAAAGTAGAAAGATGTTAAGGCCCTTAGAATACACTTGGCTTAATTTACATCAGCTGGGACTCAGTGGAGGGCAAAAGCCATGCCCTGAGGGTGGGATCAGTCAAAGACTGGACGCCACTCAGTCTGACTCTCCCACCCCATGTTAAGGGGATGAATCTCATGATGTCAAAGGCCCACCCAGATGTGATGTGACTTCCTGTAATTCAAGTATTTAATAAACAGCTTTTCAGAGCTGGTGCTCTCTTTCTGTGTGCCTGTCCCTCCAGAGGGCAGGCACCACACCCAGCCCAAGCTTTTAATCTATTTTATGTCTGTCTTTCATTACTCTTTAATCCCAAAAGTGCCTCCTAGATTGCTTGAACCGGTTCAAGTCTCTCCCTCCTGGTTCAAGTCTCCCCATCCATGTGGGATGTGGAGAAGGAGACATCAGCTCAGCATACCTTTCATAGCAAGATACAAAATAAATATTCAAAAATTGGTTGCACTTTTATACACCAACTAGGGGCCTGGTTCACAAAAATTTGTGCACTCAGGGGCGTCCCTCAGCCCGGCCTGTGCCTCCTCGCAGTCTGGGACCCTTCAGGGGATGTCCATCTGCTGGCGTGCCTGGCCAGCCTCTGTGAGGGACTGATGGCTGTTTGCAGGCTGGCCAAGCCCCCCAGTAGGGACCCTTACCCCATGGGGGTGTGGCCACCCTGGGTGAGGGGCTAAGGGCCATTTTCAGGCTGCCCACAGCTCCCATTGACCCAACGTACCAGCGAGGCTGGCTGGAATCAGGTTTCTGGGGTTTATTTATTTTCTATAATTGAAACTTTGTTTTTTTGAGCAGAGATCTGGCTAGCCTAGGCAGGCAGTTTCAACTCCATCGCTAGTGCAATGGAAGCCTCCTGTTTGCTCTAGCTCCATGGCTGCCTGCTGCCATCTTGGCTGGGTTAATTTGCGTACAGCTGCTCTGATTGGCTTGTGGATGTGGCGTGGCTAGTGGTCATGGCTTAGGTGTCTCAGAGTGATCGTTAATTTGCACATTATTCTTTTATTAGATTAGATAATGAACTATCAATAGGAAACTAAGAAAACAATGCCATTTACAATGGCATAAAAAAATAAAATACCTAGGAATACATATAACCAAGGAGGTAAAAGACCTATGCTCAGAAAATTATAAGACACTGAAGAAGATACAAATAAATAAAAGCATATACCATGCTCACAAACAGAAAGAAAACATCATTAAAATGTCCATTCCGGCCCTAACTGGTTTGACTCAGAGCACAGAGTATCGGCCTGCGGACTGAAAGGTCCCAGGTTCAATTCTGGTCAAGAGCATGTACCTTGGTTGCGGGCACATCCCCAGTCGAAGGTGTGCAGGAGGCCACTGATCCATGTTTCTCTACCATCAATGTTTCTAACTCTCTATCTCTTTCCCTTCCTCTCTGTAAAAACTCAATAAATATATTTAAAAAAATAAAAATAAAATAAAATCTCCATTTCATGGCCAGTGTGGCTCAGTTGATTGGGTGTTGTCCTGTGCACTAAAAGTTTGCTAGTTTGATTCCCTGTCAGGGCACATACCCGGATTTCAGGCTTGATCCCCAGTAGAGGGCAGGTATGAGGCAGTTGATTGATGTTTTGCTCTCACATTAATGTTTTTCTATCCTTCTTCCATCCTCTCTAAAAACCAATATAAAATAATACCCATACTTCCCAAAGTAATCTATAGATTCAATAAAATTTCTATCAAAATACCAATGGAGTATTTCACAGAATTAGGACAAATAATCCAAAAATTTATATGAACCTGTAAAAGACCCCAAATAGTTACACAATCTAAAGAAAAAAAGAACAAAGTTGGGGGTATCATGCTACCTGATATCAAAGTATACTAC
The DNA here is from genome assembly GCA_004026665.1 of Murina feae. Classification (NCBI taxonomy): domain Eukaryota; kingdom Metazoa; phylum Chordata; class Mammalia; order Chiroptera; family Vespertilionidae; genus Murina; species Murina feae. The sequence continues at coordinate 3,885 of PVJC01006025.1, read as the reverse complement.
AAGGCTATAGTAACCAAAACAGCATGGTAGTATAGTTTGATATGGTACTGACATAAAAATAGATATATAGATTAATGGAACAAAACAGGGAATCCAGAAATAAACCCATGCCTCTATGGGCAATATTTGACAAAGGAGGTAAGAACATACAATGGGGTAAACACAGTCTACTCAATTAATGGTGTTGGGGAAATTACACACATACATGCAAAAAAGAAAAAAGAAAAAAAAGAAATTAGACCACCTTCTTATACCATATAAAATAAACTCAAAATGGATTAAAGACTTAAATATAAGACTCAAAACCATAAAACTCCTAGAATATAACATAGGCCGTAAAATCTCACGCAGTTTTCTTTGCAATATTTTTTTCTGATATATTTCATCAGGCAAGGGAAACAAAAGAAAAAATAAACAGCCCTAGCTGGTTTGACTCAGTGGATAGAGCATAGGCCTGCAGACCAAACGGCCTCCAGTTCCATTCTGGTTAAGGGCATGTACTTAGGTTGCAGGCTCCTCCCTGGCCTGGGTCCTGGTGGGGCCGTGTAGGAGGCAACCAGTCAATGTGTTTCTCTCACATTGATGTTTCTCTAATGTCTTTTGCTCTCTCTTCTACTCTCTCTAAAAATCAATAGAAAAAAATCCATGGGTGAAGATTAACAACAACAACAACAACAAAATGGGACTACATCAAGCAAGAACATTTTTGTACAGCAAAGGAAACCATCAACAAAATGAAAAGACAACCTACTAAATGGAAGAACATATTCGCCAATATACATCCGATAAGGAAGAAATATCCAAAATTTATTAAGAATTCATATAACTCAACACCAACACCCCCATAAAACAACCCAATTTAAAATAGGAAGAGGATCTGATACTTTGGAGAAGAGACACTCCTGGAGATGACCAGTAGACATGTGAGGAGATGCTCAGTGTCACTAATCACAATGAACTATCACCTCACCTAATGGCTATCATCAATAAATCAAAAAACAATAAATGTTGGTGGGGATGGGGAGTAAAGGGAGCCCTACTGCACTGTTGGTGGGAATGCAGATTGGTCAGCCACTATGTAAAACAGTATGGAGGGTGGTCAAACCTTAGAAATGGAACTGCATAAATATCCAAGAAAACAAACCAAACGCACACCAAAAAAAACTCACAAAAAAACCCCAAAACAGTAATTCTAAAGAATATATGCACCCCTATGTTCACTGCAGCATTATTTATGATAGTCAAGCTATAGAAGCAAGCCAAGTGCCTATCAATAGACCTGTGGGTAAAAAGCAGCAGTACACATACACAATGGAATATTGCTCAGCCATGAAAAAGAATGAAATTTTAACATTTGCAACATCATAGATGAACCTAGAGGATATTATGCTAAGTATAATAAGTCAGTCAGAAAGACAAACACCATATGGTTTCACTTGTATGTGGAATCTAAAAAACAAATATACATGAACTAACAAAACTTGAAACAGACTCATAGACACAGAGAATAAAGCAATGGTTGCCAGAGGGGAGGGGGAGGGAGGCTAGATGAAAAGGTGAAGGGGTTAAGAAATATAAATTGGGCTCTAGCTGGTTTGGTTCAATGGATAGAGTGTTGGCCTGCGGACTAATGGGTGCCAGGTTCCATTCCAGCCAAGGGCACATGCCCAGTTGAGGGCTTGACCCACCCGACCCCCACCAGTAGGGGACCTGCAAGAGGCAGCCAATCAATGATTCTCATCATTGATGTTCCTATCTCTCTCCCTTCCTCTTTGAAATCAATGGGGGGAAAAAAGAAATACAAATTGGTAGTTGCATAATAGTCATGGGGATGTAAAGTATAACATAGGGAATATATTCAATAATATTGTAATAACTATGTATGGTGCCAGGTGGGTACTGGAATTATTGGGGGGAACACTTTGTAAAGTATATGATTGTCTGACCACTGTGCTATATACATGAAACGAATACAAAATAATACTGAATTTTTAAAAAGACAAATTCCTTTTTCTTTTTTAAGAAACCTTTTGAACTTTTGATTTTGGAGTACAAAATATAAATGTGTGCCCCTGCAACCACTGGGATCCAGAGCTAAATAAGTCTCTGTGTTGGTATGTGTTCGGGTGAGAGGGCTAGTCCAAGTTGACTGTGGTAATGAAAATGCCTGAGTCCATGTAAATAATTGTGCTGTTATAAAACACAGATTTAGACCTTTGCTGACATTCTGAATTCTTGAGGATTTCTGAATCCTGCCCAGGCCATGAAATGCTTGTTTAAGGAGTTGTTGTGCAAGCACAGACTGCCTAGTGAGACCCAGGAGGCCACTAAAATAGCTTCTTCACAGAGGAATCTCACCTCCCAACTACACTGCCTAAAGACCCACCATTTGAAACTAGATACGGCCATTTTATTTACAGAATCCCCAGGTTAAACTGTACATACTCTTGCACTATCAGCCAGTAATACCATGTTTTAAACTTATTTTCAGACCACCTAACTAGCCATGAAGCACGGGTTGGGGGAGGGGGGGAGGAGCAGGACCCATGGTGTTGGTGGACTGCACTGGGAGAGGCTTCTGAAACTGTAAAACGACGAAGGAAGGCCCTGTCCGCTGCTGAGACCTCCATGACTGGCAGCAACTCCCCACTCCTGTCTCCTTAGCTGTCATTTGGAGGTACCCACTTCACCAGTTATGTGACCTTGAAGTTAGTTTAGTGGCATGTGTGAAGCAGCACTCATGGCAGGTAATATTACTGCACAGGAGAATGCCAAGTGGAGGGCTCTGGACAGCCAGAGAAAACATTTAAGGCCATCTTGGGCCCCCAAGAATCAAGACAGATACTACAGCATAAAAATGATGTGAAAAGCATGTGCATGGGGGATGACCACGAGGTCATCTGAAACTAATTTTGGTGGAGTTTTAAGTTCTGCTTTTTAAAATAAAACATAATGTACAGAGTCTTGAGTCTGAAAGTCTCAAAAATATAAGCAAGTGGAGGTTACAAATTCAGATGGATACAGCGGAAACCATTACTGTGACTTCACTAATGTGTGTGCTGTTAGGGCAATGGGTCCCTTTGAGGGTTTCTGAGGTGAAAGGGTACAGGAAAATGAACAAACAAACTTCCACTGAGTGCCTACTGCATTGCAGAGTGTCACAAAGAGCTAGGTGAGTGGAGGTCCAAACCAAACAAAAAGGGAGGAAACAACCTCACTGTCCATTAATGGATGAGCAGATAAACAAATACAAACAGTGGGATGTTTTTCAGCCTGTAAAAGGAATGAAGTTCTGCCACATGCTACAAGGTGAAGACATGATGCTCAATTAAATAAGCTGGACACAAAGGACAAATATTGTAATGACTAGGGGCCCGGTGCACAAAAATTTGTGCACTGGGGCGGTGGTGGGGGGGGATGTTTCCTCAGCCCGGCCTGTACCCTCTCACAGTTTGGGACCCCTCTGGAGATGTCCACCTGCTGGTGAGCCTGGCCAGCCTGGGTGAGGGGCCAATGTCTGTTTGCAGGCTGGTCGAGCTCCCCAGTGGAGACCCTCACCCCAGGAGGTGTGGCAAGCCTGGGTGAGGCTAAAGCTAGCCATAGCTCCCACTGACCCTCCGGGCCATCCGCCTGGGAAGCGATGGGGTGGCGCTGGCCACCCCATAGGCTTCCCAGGAGGGGGCCTTGGGGTCCCCCGGGTGGTCCCGTCCCCCCACCCCCAGGCTTCTGCACCTGGAAAGCCCATTGGGTGGCACTGGCCACCCCATCGGCCTCCCAGGAGGGGGTCGTGGGGTCCCACAGGCTGGTTCCCCGCCCCCCGCAAGGCTTCCCCGCCTGAGAGGCCGATCGGGTGGTGCTGGCCATTCCATCAGCTTCTCAGAAGGG